>APFE030794638.1:131057-184414 GCA_000404065.3 Pinus taeda | reverse complement strand
ACAAGTACCAATCACCTATCTTGTAACTCCTGGATAGCTGCAAGATTTTCTGCATATCCTTGGACAATCTGATAGGAGAGGTCCTCTTCAAGAGGCATGTGACTGGATACACAAACTGGTCAATAAATTCACAGTATGAGTAGGGAGAATTCTGTACTTGGTGGAAGACTGAAGACCAGAAGATGACAGACCTCCTTTCTCCCTGTGAGTCTAGCTTCTTAATTGGGCACTGGAAGCAATCTGTTTGATAGTACAAGAATAGGTGATAGATGTATGAGGAGCACTTAAAGATTGTCTCCCTCTTCAGTCTTGACAATTGATCATGTATCTTATTGGCAATATATTTGGCATAATTGTACTTCATAGCAGGGGGATTCACAAGGCTATATGCGGACAGCATGACCAGCACAGTTTGATCAACATGCTCATTTGTAGTGAATCCCAGCACAGAGGTTAGCATATCTACCAGCAACTTGCCAACCTCATTGAAATCTGCATAAGAAAAAGGAGGTGGCCCAGAAGGTTGGCAGTCTACCTTCATGAATTTCCTGGCTATTGCAGCAATGTCTGTGCTAGAGAGCTTAGAGCCCTCATCTAGCAAGTAGTTAATG
Source organism: Pinus taeda (assembly GCA_000404065.3). Classification (NCBI taxonomy): domain Eukaryota; kingdom Viridiplantae; phylum Streptophyta; class Pinopsida; order Pinales; family Pinaceae; genus Pinus; species Pinus taeda. Next base: position 183,803 of record APFE030794638.1, on the reverse strand, counting down.
GAGAAGGGGTATAGCAGCTGGGTCTTCTTGTAGTTCAGCATTTGGTTGATGGAATCTGGTGTTATATAAAAGAGGATGCTCCAAGATGGAGACTTCACAGCTCTGAGTTTCTGGTCATAGTTTTCTGCACAGAGGTGGATGACTTCAGGGAAAAAGTTCACAGAAGGCAGGAAGTAGGTGGGCAGATTGGATTCCCAGATGCCATACAATTCACTGTTGTCCAAGTGACTGTTTCTTAGCTGGCAATAAGTTTGTAAGTGATTCCTCTCTGCCACAAAGTATGTAATGAGGGCATCACTGTCCACCAGTGGCATAGCTTCCAGTTCTTTGCTAGGTGGATTCATAGGAGCTACATCCAGAGCAGCTAGAGTGGCCATTGTCTGGTTTTAGCTAGATGTTTTACTGGATTTTCAATCTTGATACAAATGCTGAGTAATGCTTGCTAATCTCTGTTTTACAGTGAGCAGCTTGGCAGTGTAAGGAGGCTTTTACAGGCTTAATGAACTGTGGGGCACTCTGTTTTGAAGAACCAGAGTGTGTTGAGCTAATTAGCTGGTTATTTGCAGGGAATTTCTTTAGCAGGGGTGAGGGAACTTCTAAATTAGTTTTCTAGCCGGTAGCTCGGCTCCTTCAATTGCTTTTTGTGGTAAAATTGTGAATTTTATAGAGGGGCACGGGTTTCTTCAAGATTTTTTGTCGTGCAGGGGTTTTACTGGCTTCTTAAGTAAATTTCAGTGGTCAATTTATCAATGGGGAGCTTTTAACATAGTTGTTATGTAGGAAATTAGGATAGCAAAGGAGAACAGTGGGTAAAGAGGACGCCTGCGGCAAATACCTGGTTTTTATGGCGTGGGAGGCGTTTGAACCGGACGAATTGCAGGTGCTTGGGTTGACAATGGAGGCGGCAACAACTTTGGCGGGTTAATTTGGCATTTTGACTGTTGCACATCGATTTCTCATGCAGAGGAGCTCCGGAGACTATGCACAACAATGACCAATAACAGCTAATTCTCGTCTTTTTATGCATTTTTGGCATATTGGCACCTTTTTGGTAATGATGTCATGATGACGTCATCATGGGCCTGGGTACGAATGGGTGACGTGGCAGCTGACATGGGTGCCCAGGTGGGAGTGACATGGTGGCAGGGTGGACAGGGTGACGAGTGACATGGATGCAACATGGAGGCATGGTGGTGGCAAGGATGGGTGACGTCACGCTGACGGGGGTGTGACATCAGCGCGGGGAGGAGGTGGTAAGTGGTTTCCCCGGAAGAGCTGAGGGCAGTAAGTGGTATCGAGGGGGAGAGCAGCGAACACCGCGGGAGGCCGATGCATGGCGGGGGTACGGCAGCAATACCGCCCATCCCCCGGACGCGAAAGGTCGGGCAGCTTGTGCATAAGATTGAACGCCCACCATTGGATGGGCGGGGCAGATGATCGTGCAGTGGGCGAAAATTATGATATGACGTCGCGTTAATGCAAAGGGGACCCGCCAAATAATTTAATTAATTTAATTAAATCGGGCGCGGGGGGTGGGTAGACACTTTAGGATTTGGGTTTTAAGGGTTAGGCGCGCATTTTATTCAAATGTTTTTATTTGAAAAACTTTATAATAAAGTGGGTTTTTGGCGGAAAAAGGGGTAAATGGGTTAAGCGAGGGCGGGGTTTAGGGTTTTTTGGGTTTTAACCATAGTTCTTTGAAAGAAGCCATAGTTTTTAGGGATAATGGGGTTAATACCAACCCCAAATAGGTTAATATTTCCCCAAGGAAGGGTCACATAGCTTTAATGCTAGGGGGAGGGTTTTTTATAGATAATTTTTGGGAAATTTTCATAGATTCTAATAGAATTAGGGAAAGGGGGGAGTTAGGAAGCTAAATAGTACATTAGTGGTTAAAATGGCTTTGTGAGGTGAATGAAGGGGTAAAGCTAAGTTCTAAGAGATAAAACTTAACTTAGGAATTTTGAGGATAAATGAAATGATGAGAGAGATTTTTTACACAAAAAATGTGGCTTCTTTTCATGTTTGAACTTCATGGTTTGACCCAGTAGTTGGTCATGGAGTGAAGTGGGACTGGACACTTGAGCAGATCTCAAGGCCCTTGGGGGTGTTAGTAAATGATGTTTGGGGGAAAATGAGGAAATTAGACATGCTTCCAATGCTTGTCCTCCACTCTCTTCTTTTTATGCCAATACCCTGAGTGGCATGAGCTTTTTTCACTTAGTGAGCCAATTGGTGATGGCCCTCCATTTCTGCAACCTTGCACTACTTACCCATCCTAGTAATCCTAACATTTTTTCTTCATTTAAAGTGGGTGCACTTGAATTAGCAGACCCTGATTGTCCTCTTTTTCTTTTGACTGCCATCCTATCTAAAACCTACCCTTATTTCTTCCAAGGCCCCAGATTAAGCAGTTGGGCACCTTTATTTCTCTACCTAGCTAGTCATCTGCCAAGCTTGAGTTGTTTGGTCAAGGAACATTCTCTATTCTACAGCAAGCAATTTAACCATGGCATGGTCCAGTTTAGATTATTGGGCCATCCATCAAGTATGATTAGCAGCAGTATTTGCAAGAGCATGATACTGCCAAAAGCTAGTAGTGGCATTTTGACTGGCCACTTTCCTGGTCTTTAGCTTGGGGTTCATTTTCACTTTTCTCTTAACACCTTGATTTTCTTTCCTTTTGATTATTATTTTAAGGCATACCCTCTTTTTCATTTTTAATTTCTTTATGGCATGTACACAAAATATGGAACCTTTGCAGCCTGCAATGATGAACATATTTAGCCCTTCCACTGTCAATCATGAAAGATGAAACCTATTGGTATAGGAATCTAACACCTAGGAACGTGGGGTACGTGTTACTATCATCCACTATTTTAATGACCTCAAAGTCAGCCAGCACGCTCACACCCTCAATATCGACCATTACACCATATAAGCACCCCATTGGATTAATATTCTATTTATTTTCCATGCATAGTTGAATAGGAGACCACTGCAGCGCAGGTCTCCCCATCCTTTCCCACATTTTCTTAGGCAAGGCATTCACATCAAATCCCAAATCCAATATTACCTAGTCCATTTCATATTATCTTATTTTCATGGTTAGCCTCATCTCGTGCCCCATGCACTTCTTATGCTTACCAATTTTCCTCATTGTGCATTGTTCAGCAGGGGTCTTTTCTTTACTTACGTACTTATAGATTAAATCTTGCAACCATTCTACTGCTTTCTTATCACACAATAACTTCATACAAGTCTTCAAAAAAGTAGCTAGTACCGAAGTATCTACCTCTTGTGTCATACTAGTTTCTGGCATTTTCTCCTAGCTTCCTAAGTTGAAGGCCTCATTGATTTTTTTTTTGCTTCCATGAAGGCCTCTTTAGCACGATTAAGATCAAATTCTATTTCCTTCATAGCAACCTTGCGCATAGACCTGTCATCCTCAAGCTACTTTCCTTTATCTATACCAGTGACCATACCACTTATTGTTACTATATTTTTTCTTTGATCTTCATCACGGGGCTCTGCCCTCATCATCTGAATGCTTTGCATAGGTTTCTAGGGTTGTGTCTTCTTTCCTTGCATATTTTCCATAAGGACCAGACGTTCCTCTATCACATGGTCAAATTTTCGACAATACTAACATGATGGATGTGTGGGGTTTATGCAATCTCATGTGAAGTGCCCTGCTTCGGCATAGTTACAGCAAATTACCTGCCCTCGTCCTCGACTAGTTCAGCCCCCTCTTCCTCATCCTCAACCTTGGAATCCTCTACATGCTGCTCATGTTCCCTGATCATGAGGATTGATTTCTACCTAAATTTGGTAGGTTGGGGTTATATCCATCATTAGCTCATAAATCCTAAAAAGGTGTTCATCATGACCTATATACTTACAGAAATTGCAAAATAACTATTGAGGGGTCTGTACAAAATTTTGTAGTAAATGGAAATTAGAAGTCATGTGTTGTCCTGTAACCCGAAAGATAGCACACCATAGTGCACCTCCCACACTCATCCCAACATTATTCTTTGGTTTTAGGGGAACAGGACCACCCCCCATAATATAGTTCTTATAAATTGGGCAACGGTCCTTATCGTGTCCATGGATCTTACATTTCAAACACCAAACTTCAGTGTGCACCTCTAGTTGGGCTTCCTTCCCTTTCTTCAGGCTTTGCAACTCCAAGTTCAAGATTTCTAGTTGTGAGTGAATTTGTTACACTCCAAGGTTCATATCATGTATGGTTGAGGCATCCAGCCTCATCTCAATTTCTAAGGCTTCAGCTTGCATTTCTATCTTTTATTATGATAGAGGCACTCTCAAGTGTGACACTATATACCGGTCACAACGCTGGGAATCTTTAATTACCATATTGGCTTGCCTAATTAGGAATTTCAACCTTTGATCTAAATCCAAAGGTGTCTCATCTACCTTCTACCAAATTTCTTTAAATTCAGTCACCAACTGCGCCTCTGACTTAGATTTTTTAAACTCCTTGTTCAGAGCTTGTTGGGTCTCTACCAATGTCACAGTGGGGTTATTAGTGTAGTACTTGATGTACCATGTCAGTGCTCTATCCTATAAGGCTATGACTAGCTACACTTTCTTGATGCTATCATCTGTAATTTGTTGTGTCGTCCATACAACTCCTACGACAAACCAGAATTGTTCACTATCTTCGCTCCCCACTCCTTTAAAAATCGACATCTTCATTGCATTCGCCATGTTGAATGGTGGTAGTGGAGGTGATCTGGATTTAAAAAGGAATGCAACAAATTACATATATAACAATAAATACAAAGATGCAGTAGAAATAACACTTTATTTCATTAATATTAAATGTTGAAATATGCTTACAAACAAAATGGAAATAAGTCTAGTTTGGGCGATGTTAGCTTATCTCTGAGAAGCAATGTGGTAGCTACATGCCTCAAAACTATGTTACAATGAGGCTTAAAGGCCTATTTATTATTGAGAAACAATGGAAAACCCTAAACATCCAAAAACCTAACCCTAGGAGATGAAGCACCAAAACTGTGGGCCCCGTTTGGGTAAATTGGTACATCAATTTCCCGAGGTCATAACTTTGGCATACGATCTTTATTTGGCTATCACAATACCTCATTTCAAATATCTCAAAGAGAAGGTCGAAAATAAACTAGGGAATTGGTTTGGGACATTTCTGGTCTCTCTATTTACCCTAACAACGTCATTTAGTGCCTCAAAATGACTTTGGAAGTTCAGGACCCAAAAAATAGTGAAAATAGTAAATTGTGCTACAATTAAGGAAACCGAAGAACTAAAAGACACATTGTTGGGGGTCCAAGTGGAATAGGCAGGTGGCCACCAATATCCACTTGGATCATTCCTCCCCCCTTAGGAAGCTGTGCTCCCCATTGCCTTGAGTTCCTCCATGAGATGAGAAAACTTCTACTAAACTTGGTCCCTGGTGAGCAACTTTCTCTGGTGAAGTAGTTGGCCTACTTTGACAACTCGATATAGTTGGATCCTTTGTTGTCAGTTGTTCTTGATCTACATGTCCATGATCCGAGCAGTTGTGGCTTCTTCCATGCAATATAGATTTAACTCTGTAGGTGTGAGCTATTCTGCAATGTTTGATGTGTCTAGTAATGGTGGGAAGTATGATCAAAGGAGGTCCACATTAAACTCTAGGTGCAGGCCAAGGAATGGAGGAATTTTGAGCTCAAATTCATTATCTCCCATCACCTTGGTAATGGTGTAAGGACCATATCGGAGTGGTCTGAGTTTTCGATAGGCTCCAGTAAGGCGTTCCTTTTGAAAATTCAAGCAGACTTTGTCGCCCACCTAAAAATTGTGTGGCACCCAATGTTGATCATGTTGCTACTTGTACTTGGAATTTGATTTCTCCATAATGTCATGGACCTGTTGGCAGATATGTTGGATGTGCTCAATGAAGTTTTTTCCTTATCAGTTTCAGACTGGACATGAGTTGAGTCCGCATGAGTAGTTTCAAATGGCATGGCCACATCAATGGAACATAGTGGTTGGAATCCAAGCCCACTTAAAAAGGGTTGTTGCCAGTCGCATTTTGGAGAGCCCAGTTATAGCTGTGTTGGACATAGGGGATGATATCATCCCATGTGCATGGATGCTTTGAGTTATACATGCGCAGAATGTGTAGGATCATCTTGTTGATGACCTCTATCTGGCCATCCTTTTGGGGATGGAAAGCTATGGACTTAGTGATCTTAGTGTCTACCATCGACCAGAGACTAGACAAAAATATACTAAGGAACTTGTTATCCCAATCTGAGATGATAGATTGTGGGATCCCAAAGTGTACCCACACTCGTTCAAAAAAGATTTTAATAGTGGCTTCCACTATGATATTCTTCTTGCAAGCCTCCATAATGGCCATCTTCGAGAATCTATCAATGACTACAAAAAAAAATCATTTCCATGCTTAGTAGAAGGAAGGCCTCAAATGTAATCCATGGAGATGGATTCCCAAGGTCGACTAGGGGTAGGTAGTAGAGTATAGAGGCCTTTCTTCTTGATGGTCAGTTTCTAAATGGGGCAGGAAGTGTAGGATTTGATGTACTTCCTGACATCTTGTCGAAGATTCGGCCAATAGAAATACTTCTGGAGTACTGCCACCATTTTCTTGACCTCGAAATGCCCAGCAGCTTGACTATAGTGTGCTTCCCAAATCATCTTGACACGCTCTCTTGCAGGAACAAAAAAGTTTCCCAGGTGGCATAATAGGGCATCCTGGAGGTGAAAATATGGAACTTGCTAACCCTCCAAGAGAATCTGGTATGTGTGGCCAAATTCTAGGTCGCTTTTGTAGGTTTTAACCCGGTACAGAAATTACTTGCATACGAATTCTAAATCACAGGTAAAATAAAAATGCAATAGCATAACACATAAAAAACATATACACAGAGATTTCCCACTGGATTTCAAAACCGAGACTACCAGCTTGATTTTTCATTATATTCCTTTCAATGTTACAATACATATTTATACATGCCGAAGCATCCAATACCATGGACCGAAAACCATCGCGTCCAAAACCATGGACCGAAAACCATAGGTAGGTTCACACAACCTAATATAGGGTCCAAAACCATAGGTGGGTCCACCCAACCTAACATAGGGTCCAAAACCAAAATTTTCCGGAGCGCTGCCCCAGACCCCATAAAGTGGGGTTACGGGTACCCCTCAAACCCCCTGTTAACTACGTGGAAAGAATATAACACAACCCAAGATGTTTGTCTCGATTTCAAGTGGTTGTTGTAGGTTTGGTAGTGTGAGTATCGATGCAGAGTAGAGGTGGCACTTCAAATCAATGAATGCCTTTTGTTGGGACTCAGGACCAGAAAAAGTTTAAATTTTCTTTCACTCCACCCTTAGTAATCTGACTCAAAGACCAAGTGATATGAGAGAAACCCAACATGACCCTTCGGTAAACATTTGCAAGGCCCAAAAAGCTACAAAGCTCTGTTAGAGTGGTCGGGGCTGGCCAATCCCAAATTACTTGGATCTTGGTCAGGTCCACATTCACGCCACACTCATTTATGATGTATCCCAAGTATTGGACATGGGTCATGCCAAAGGTGCATTTCTCCAAGTTGGCATACAGTTTGTGTTGTTGATGGGTACTGAGTTGTTCCTAAGGAATCATCTCAATCCTTTATCCATTAATCTATCAACATAGAGTTCATCTTTCTATTACAAGTTTGTCAACACGACCTATGTAGGGATAACACCTTAAATTAGAGGAGCGTATGAAAAAATATTGTAAAGCAAAATCTATAAATAAATACTTTCAAAAGGTATTAAGTCCAATTAAACAAAAGTGAACCACTCTGCAGAAATCATGGAATTCCTTAACTACTTCAAAAACAAACATTAAATTCTATTAAACTAATTATCTGACTATAACGCAAAACTTCAATATGTATAATTATTTTGGAAAGGAATCCACACTGAATCACTAATTACCCACAATTGCTAATAATAAGACAAGGAATTGGAAATTCACTCTATCATAAGGAAATTTCAAAATTGTGCATAGTTGGATAATTAGATCTAGAAACTCATAACAAGTTTGGTAATTGAAATGAAAATATTCACACAAATAAATAGAAAGTTTTAAGAATTCACGCAGTAGAAATTGTAAATCTAAGAATCTTATGAAACTAAATTGTAAATTAAGGAACAACTACAATAAAGAGAAATTGTGCATATGATAAGAATCAAAAGATCATAGTACACAGGAAGACAACAATCTTTCCAGCAACTGGGCCCAAGGTCCCCAGTGATAACTACCTTAAAATAAATTCAATATAAAATATTAGAGTTGAACCATTCAAACTTTCATTGACATCAAAGTAAAGTACAAAAATGGTCTGTAAATCTTCAAAGCAGTTTTGTTGTTCACTTTTACAGTTCACCGAAAATAATCAAAAAGCACCATTACTCTCTTTCTTACTACAGTTTAATATATATTACAACACATTCTAACATTGGAATGATAAAGTTATCCTAAGAATCACAATATTCATAGGATCACTTATTTAAATCACAAAATTAGATCATATCTTTCGTGTAACTATTCTTATGCAAACAAATATAAATCTTAGGCCAACATGCCAAGATTAATGTGATAATCCTTAAGACTCGGTCAGTCTTCATCTCCTTGAGGGAACAACAACTATCCATCAGACCTTTTTCTTGTACATAAAGTAAAACAAGTTTAGAAATAAAGGATATATAAAGTACTCAACTTAACTTATTAACAAGACAAAATACAAGAATATTCTTAACTACGTTTCTAGAACTTCTATCTATGAGGTTATTATAAACTAGACTTAAAAACCTTGCAAAATAAATATTTAATTGGAGAAATAAAGGGAAAGAAACATACAAATTTCATCACCCAACATCACTCCCCAGCTTACCTTGTTGCAAGTCCTCATGCAATAAGATAATTGACATGTAAAAGTGTTAAGGTATAAGTTGGATAGGATCTTTCGCTATAATATCGAAATCCATTTCTCTTTTGAATCTCTTTAAAAGCTGTAGTTTTATCTTTTTTAGAGAGCTCATATTCAGGCTTGTAGACATCTAGAGGGTCTAAAATTACAGAACATCATTACTTACATACAATCCAATTGGGTCCTTCAGACATGACCAAATGAGCATAATCTCTCACTCTGCTGGCTAATGCCCGAATGTTTCGATAATTGAATGGTTCTCTATTTTTCACCTCAATACAAGAAATATTCCATCTTTTCTTAGTTGCACAGAGAGCTTCTTCCCTAATTTCCTCAAATAATTCTAAACCAGACTCAAGAACATCATTATGCACAGGTGCAAGAGTAGGAATGACACCTGACTATTCCATAAATATCTTGTGTTTAATAAGCGTATGCAGGGAACTTTTTGGTTCTCCTATGACCTAGAGGTTAAGGCCATTTTCCCCTTTTTGGTATATGTCATGAGTTTTGGACAACTTGACTTGATTTTTAGCAAAAGAAAGGAAGGCTTTAAATTTCACATCTCCAAGAAAAGGGCTAGGATTTTCATCCCTTTTCTCCTCCAAGAAACATTTATGCATGTATAAATCACACAAAAAGTATTTGACATAATCGTCTTGTTGTTGTAAAGCTTCAATGAAATCATAAATAGTATAAACTTAGCAATTTTTCCTAACCGAATGACTTTGATTTTGAGTAAAAGGTATCATGCAAGTAAGAACAGAGACTAATTCTTTGTCGGGCATCTACAAGACAGAGCATCAAAGTAAATGGAACAAACCCCTTTAATTTGTTCTAGGGCTTTCTGAAGTTGACCTTATACCGATTCTATCTTTTCCTTTGTCACTCTAAGCTTAGCATAGATCTCATTTTTAGTTACAGGAAATGCTTTATATTTCTACAATAAATCCTGGTGTCCTTTCAAGGGCACTACTTCACCTCAGTATCGACTCAGAGTCTATTGTTGTTCCTCTAGTCTCCTATTCAATACTTGAATGGTGGTGTCCATAATCAACAAGGTATATGGAGGTACAATATCCATATGAATGTCCCTATTAATAGAAATCAACAATTATCTTTGGTTGGTTACCTCAAATGTCATGATATTAGGTCCCAAGTCATTCTGGGTTTCTACAAAAATAGTGGGAGTCCCTTTTGTTTGGGTTTCAATGTAAGTGAAAAAGCTTCCAATTTGGGCTTTGGATGTTTGAATTCTCTACTTTCTCATGTGATGCCTTCTGCTATTCTTCAACCAATCTTTGAGTTATTTCATCTTCCTTTGTGACCTCTAATTTTCTTGCTTCAACAGCCTTATGTCATGATTGGTCTTATGTTTCGTTCTTTCAGTCTGTTTTTCAATTTGTTAAGTCGAGGTGGAATGGATGGTAATGGTAATTTCAGGTTCATTATTTGCAGTTTCCTTGACTTCAGAAAACATTCCAAGGCCTATAGGGCACTTATCAGATTGGAATGTATTAGTATGGTTGTCATACGGCTCAGATGGTGACATAGCTGCTTCTTTAGAGGGTGAACCTAGTTCCATAATAGTGTCGATCGATTCTCCTGATTGTTACTGAGAAACAGGGTTCTCGGGGTATTCTGAGGAATGTAGTATCAAAGTAGCATTGGAATTGAGGGGATAGGCTGAGAAATCAAGCATTGGGGTTCACATAGATGGGAATTCTAAACAACTTGCATCTTCCTCATTATTAAAAATGGTTCCTATGTTTTCTAGCTCTTGAGTTAACTCTTGTTCACGGATTTGGGGTGAGTCAACTTGATGTGTCTCCTGATGTTCAAGGGATTTCTGAAGTATATCTTCCGGTAGCTATTCATTGGGGTCTTAGGGGTTTCTCATTTTAGTTAGTCTAATTTATATTCTTCTTTCAATAGGTAAGGATACTGTTATAACTCTAAATTTTCCCTAGGATTATTATCTTGGGTCAAAAGAAATATTAGAGGTAACCACAAACCTACTTTTGAGATCAGGATCTAGCCTTCCTAATGCTCAAAGAGGGCTCTCTCTTTATGATTTAACTTTGTTGAGTTAATTGATTTTAGGCTATTTATTTAAGATTGATTGGGTTTTGACTTTGATTTTGTGGTGGAATTACTGGCTTAGATGGATAGAGGGATGTCGTTTACCATTGGGCTATGGGGTCAAGTGTCAAGAAAACAAGACTGAATCAAGTTCTAAAGATAGTGTTCATAGGGCAAAGTACCTAAGTAAATTCAAATCTTTTAGGTTGGATGATGAAGTGGTTTTCAATCGGTATCAAGGAGAAATTAAGGATTCCTCAAACTGGATAAGGAGGGAAATGATAGAGGTTAATTGAAACTAGGGAACAATGAAGGATTCCCTACTCTAGATATTAGAAGAAAACATCAAAATGAATAATTGTTCAAGACAGAGTGTACTTAAACAAATTCTGTAATAATATTCCAATCATTTCATTCAAATTAGATAACATCCCATTATATGAAACACTTAAGAAGATAACATTTTGACAAACAGAAAATACTTCACTAAATTGGCCCAACACATGAATCATGTAATGCAATTCCTTTATTACTCAATCTAGTCTACTGACTTGAAAAAATGGCACAATGAACCCTTAGGTTTTAGATTAATACAATTATATAAATGTTTAACAATCCACCTTCTATACTTCAATTTATGAAGTATTTATACAAAAAAATATTTCAAAATATCCGAAATTGTTTTGGGAATTATTCAAGGAAAAAGAAAAATCTTCATGCAAGAAGATAGAGATAGATATGTAACTGTTAGAAGTTGTCCTTGTTTATTTGGCTCTGTTGTCAGATCCTTTGTTGGTTTTCTCCTTTGTTGTTTGCCTTCCACGCTGAACGTTATTTTACTTTGCCTTTGACTGATACTCTTTGACTTAGTTGATCTGTTGCTTTTGTTTCACTGCTATGTAAGCGATGTTTACCTTGCATTCTCACATTAAATCATTTCATTTTTCCCAAGTCTCTATATCTGGTAATTTAATATTTACCATTCTCTTGTATATTTCATCAGCTTCTGTGTATTTTGCAAAGGTGGGCTTATGTACAAAAAGATGTTTTACCTCATGCTGGAGGTAAAAGAGGTTATCAAAAGTCTGGTAAAGAACCTCTCCTATAGGCATCCCTTTCATAGAGGAACTATTGGCTTGATCCCTTGCCACTTCTCTGATTTTCTTGTTATAGTCTTCATGTGGCATTAACCTATCATTTATTACCAATGGATTTGGCAGGCCTTTCTGCCTCAGAGCATCAAATTTGATCATGAACATACCTATAGCTAGCTGCATGGTTTGGCATTTATCCTCAAGCTACACCATTAGTTCCTCTTGGTGATTACTTTCTTCACCTCTAGTGTAGTCCTAGTCCTGTTAGCTATGTCAAGCTCCTACAATTCATATTTATTCTTTAAGTTAAGGAATTGGATTATTCTTGAGGCTTCTTCTGGCATATTTCCAAGTTTGGCCTTAACTCTTTGAATTTCTTCACTAGCCTCTTTGACTAAATCATTTTGTTCAAAGATAACCTGTATAGATGGCCAAATATCATCGATAGAGTCAATGATATTGGCCCATAGTTTGTCTTTTGCTCGGGCAAGTGGTTCCTTCAATGTTAATTCTTTTTCCAAGTTCTTTATCCTCTTAGTCAACCTGTTTGACTTTTGTACTTCATTTTTATGCATAATTTGAGCAAGTTTCTTCTTATCCTCTAGACTTCTTATCTATTCTTTAAGTTTATTTATTTCAGTGGTCTCAATAGACATGTCCTCCATGGCTTTGACTACTTTACTTGCTTCATCACTTGGATGAGTTGTTGCTATTGTTGAACCTGTTGCTGATGTAGTTGTTGTTGTAGCTGGAAGTGTTGTAGCTAATGGAGCTGTCGGGGCCAATAAAGCTACCAAAGTTGAAAGAAATGATGTAGTATCTGTAGGGATAGCAGTGGCAGTAGTTGTATCAAGCCTGGCTTGTTTCTGCTATATTGAACTGCCCAGTTCATTCTCCATTTCTTTCAATTGAGAATTTAATTGAAGAATGAGATCCAACATCTAATCCAGATGGGTTTGGCTCTCTAGGACCTCCTTGGTCCGTGAAGTTTTAGGAGGCAACTTCAGTTGTTTCTTCAAACCAACAATATCCTCATTTTTCTTCTTTATTAGTTTTTCTACAACCTTGATATCATTTGTATTATATCCAATTTCAATTACCAACTCTTCCAGTGACCTGATTCTGCTATCCTTGGCCTGTGAGGATGTCTTCCCTAGCTTAAATTGTGTTGTGATGTTGTCTAGAGAAATTTGAAGCTTGTGCACACTCATTGCTTTGTTAGTCACTGTAGAGTAAATCATTTCACCTGCCTGCTTATGGAATTCAATTTGATCAATAGGGTGAACATCCCTGCCAAAACTTCAAACTTTGTCTTGCATAGTCTGTTGATAATCTAGGCTGTTGGACTGTAGGCTGTACAAAGGTCATTTCCATTTTACCAGTTTTAATGTCAAAGGCTGACATTAATCTATTTTGATTGGCAGGTGTCTGTTTGAAGTACTAGGCATATGTTTCAGCCTTTAATGCCTCATTCCTCAACTTGATTTATTTGTACTTCTTTTTTATATCTTTCTCTTTATCCACTGGTTTGCTGGATGAAGAGACTTCAATGCTAAGTTGTTTTTCAATAATTTGAGTATTTGAGGTAGAAGGTTGATGAGTTTCCTCTGAAACTACTGGACCTTTACTCTTTTCAACCATTCTGTCAATGTCAATGATTTAAATTATCTCAATGGTGTCCTCTTGCTCAGTTACAAGGATTAAGCTCGGGCTTCTTCCTCTAACTAATTTCAAACCTTTCATCTATAGTATCCATTCCAGAGCTACAAACTTCTTCCCTAGTTCTCTTTACATTTCTATCCTGCACGTCTGAAGTATGTAGAATGGGACTAATACCCATCTGTTACTATAGGGTTTGAACCTGCAGAAAGGAACTAGTATCTATCTTCTTTTCCTCATCTATTAAGGTTTTTTCCACATCTACTAAAGTATTTTCCAACCATTCTGACTCGTTGGCATATCTCTCAATGTCTGGCATAGGCTTATGTATGAAAGGACTTAATTTGAATTTGAGCCTTAGTTTATCTATGACTCCATTAGTTTATTTATGACTCCATTAGGGTCATACTGCCACATAAAACTATTATTGAAGTTTATTTATTGTAAGATCTTCTCTGCTTTTTGTCCAGCTTCCCTATTATTACAAATGAAAGGACCCAGTTGGTTTTTGATTTTGAACTAAGTTTTCTTCCTAGCTGATATAAAATTGACCTCATCAAAGTTTATGATTTGCCTGAAATAATCTAATGCAAATATCCTCATGGGGAGGTATTTGGGCAGCTTGTAGGGAGTGAGTTGGCATCCATATACCCTAATTTTAGTGTGGTCCTAGTATAGATACCAGTCTCCCACTCTATTGTTTTTAGACAACTATAAAACTCTCTTAATATCATCATTGATCCTCAGTTGATGGCTACTAGTTAGCATGTTTACAACTGGATGAACAAAGGAATCAATGAACTCTCTATCACTAAAAACAATGGAATATATTTGGATTAATGGTTTCTAAAAAATGATAGATTTTGGATGGCCCTTATTGTCTAACTTTTGGATGCTGACTGGAAACCTATCTGACTGAAAAATAGGAACATGTGAAACAATATTGAAGAGTATTTGAATACTATTTCTTTTGGAAATCTGATAAATTTCTCATGGATTTTGTCTGCCAAGAACTGAGCAAAGTTAAAAACTATGGTTGGAGGCTTGCCTGGGCCAAAAAATAGACAGGAAAGTAAGTATAACCTCATCTACATGCTCATCAGTGGTGTATCATAGAATACAATAGAGCATGGTTATAACTTGTCTTGCTCTCTCAGAGAAAATGGTGGTAGCATATGGAGGACTATCTGTAGGAGTATGAGACTCTTCTATGATGAATGTCTAAAATATTTGAGCTTTCTTGGGAAGGTCCAACTTTGTGTAGAGTTTAAGTAAGGCTTCAATGGAAAGTGGGGTCTCATTTGGGCTTGGCTGGATTTGCAGCATTTGATTTATTGACTCTGTAATAATGGTGAATAAAATCTGTTGGTCAGGAGAGACTATGGCTCTTTGACTTGGGACATAACAAGCTTGGCAGAAGTGGATAATTTCTAGGAACAGGTATACCTGTGGGAACAAGTATTTGGGTAAATTTGATTCCCATAGGTGAATGTCATCATTCTGGTTCAAGAATCTATCTTTACTCCAGTAGTGGAATTTTAGTAGATGGCTAGGGGAAACAATGTCTTTAATTTGAAAATCTCTATCAGTGAATGGGAGGAGGTCAATATCCAAGTGAGGGGTTTGCATGGGTCTTACATCCAGAGTTCTTTTGGAAGCCATAATTTCTTTTATTCAACTAAATTACTCTTTATTTGGCTTTAGGAGTAAGGTCAGAAGCTCTGGAACAATGGGGAGGGTAATTACAGTCTGTGGAAAAGGGATTTTGGATGCACAGTAAGGTCTTCTTCAGTTTAGCCAGGTTTTCTAATTAATCTAATTAATTAATCTTTTGATAATTACTGTGGATAGCTTAAATTACAGGGTCATTCTAGTTCTTTCAAGAATACTTGGAAAATGATGATTTTGTGTGCAAACAGGGTTGTGTGGTAGCAATAGAGTTTTCTAAGCCTTCAATTTTCTATTAGCTGCTTCAATTTCATGTCTGCAGTGTCTTCTAGTTGCAAAAGGTGGTTAAAATGGTTGTGCAGAGATTCAAGGTTTCAGAATTGGTTAACAGAGGATTTTTGCAGTGAAAATTTATGAAAAGAGTGAAAGGGGTCTTTTTTCCCTTTTTAACCAACAAAGGTTACATTTTGACGCGATATTTGGTAAATGAACAGTGGGTAGTTTGTTTCTACATAGGGAGGTGTTTTTATGCCATATCGCACCGCTTTTGGGTGGAGGGTGGTATTTTTCATGAGCACGCGATATAACCTCGTGCCGTCACATAGCTAAACAATGCTTGGCCAAAATCACGAATCTTGCATACTTTTGGACTTTTAACTGTCATATAGTGAAACTGCGTGATATGGATATATGTTGTTCAACCTGAAGGTGGGAGATTGGAGGGTTATCATGCAACGAAGTTGCACGGACGGAGTTGGGATGTGGTTGGCGGGGCTCGAGGTTAAATAATACGACGATTTTAATACTTTCTAAGGTATAGTGATGGTCGGAAAATTATAGTGGGGGTTTAAATATATAAAGTGGGAATCTAGGAAATAACTTAGGATTAGTGAGTTTTTAGGGGAAAAAAGGGAAATTGAAAAGGGGGGAATGTATTATTTGTGATGAGAATGGGTTTCACGCTAGGGAAAGGGGTTTTGGGAAGGGGGAATGATTTTTAAAGGGTAATGTCTAGCGAAATGTGTGAAACAAAGGGGAAAAAGGTCAGAAAGAAGGGAAAGGGTTTTTACAAGGGGAAATGAAGAGGGAAGGGTGCTTTGGAACCAAGAAGGGGACAACATTAAGGGATGAAAAGTAATGAAGGGATAATGATGGGAAATTAATAAACTAAGTATGTGGGGGTCTAGTGAAATGAGGGGAAATTAGTAAATAAGTTTTAGTAAATGTCTTTTCTATTTGACAATTCCTCCTGCACATGAAACATAGGCTTAAGCATGATGAAGGTGCTTTTGACTTAGCAACCTTGTGCATTTCCAAAACTTCTTCTACCTACCCTTTATTTACCCTAGCATTTTCTCTTTATTCATTGGGTGCACTTGAGCTTGATGACCCTCTATTTCTTTTTCTTTGATAAGTAAACTATCTAATTCTAACATTATAACTTCTAATGGCTCAGATTAAACTGATGAGCTCATTATTATTCTCTACCTAACTATTGATTTGCCAAGATTAAACAATTTGTCTAGATATTTATTCTCTATCTATTAACATGAAATTTAAAGCATGAATGAATCAAGATTAAACTATTTGACCATCATGGATTGTGGTATTTTTGTCAAGCTGCACACAATATTATTTTGCAAAGTAAAGTAAAGTGGAGTGGCATTTGAATTTGCACAATTTCATGATATATTCTTATCTCTTTTTGGGGTTCATATTTTATATCTTTTTGAGCTTTTTCTTTCTTTTGGTCCTTTGATTATTCTTTTAGGTCTTCACCCTCTTTACATTATTTTTATTTTTAATATGGTAAAACATTTTGCAGAAAGCAAAAGTATGTACAATATTACAAGACTAACCATAGCAAATTCAAAATTACGAATCCTATTATTATAGGACCCTAATAGTGGCTCCACATGGGGATGGCATTTCCTGGTGAAATGTCAAGAACTTTGTGATCAACATCCTCTAAGAGTTTGGATGTGGTTGCCTTGTAACTACTCCTCTGTGATCTTCTTTATTCATACATATGATGGTACACCTTCCAAAGCTTAGGGCCTTCTTTTCGAGCTTCAACCTCAAAAGATTATCATCCAATCCAATCTAAACTTTTGAATGTTATGTACAATGAGCAGAGCAAACAAATGAACTAATATTAATCTGAAGACAAGTAATGCTTCAACATTCTACCATTCATTGGTCCACCAAGTAGATATGTTCCATCTAGTTACCTCAAGAAAAATGCATTGTTACCTCTGTAACCATAAATGATATAAGGGCCTTGCCATAGGAAATCAAATTTACCATGTTTACCATTTTCTTCTCGTTTGGAATCCCATTTGAGTACTTTATCACCTATGTAAAAATCATTAGCTTTGGTTTTCTTGTCAAAAATATTTTTTATTTTATCTGGATCACTTGGGATTTGACATAGATTTCTTCTCTAGTTTCCTGCAAATGTATTGTCTTATTTATCCTCCTTTCGATATCATTTGGTTCAACATGCAACTCTTGAATCATTTTCATCTTTGGTACTCCTAAAGAGGATGGAAAAACAACATCCATTCCATATACTAGTTGATAAGGAGATGTCCCAATGGATGTTTTGGTAGTTAGTCTGTCTACCCATAAGGCATTAACCAACTTTTTTTGTTCCAAGTCTTCTTATTTTCTTCTAACAGTTTCTTGATGATATTAACAAGGCTTTTGTTTGAGGATTCTACAAGTCCATTACCTTGAGGGTAATAGGAAATTGAATGGCCAAGGGTAATGTAATCTGTTACAAAAGTCTACCATTTTTTTGGATTTGAAAGAAGTTACATTATCATTAATGAGCTTTTGGGGGCATCCAAATCTTGAAAGGATATTATTTTCAAGGAATGAGATGACGACAGAGTCAGTGGCTGTCAAAATCCATTTATGCTGGGCTAAGGAGGATGGGTGAATTTCCCCAATGAAGTCCAAACCCCATTGTTGAAAATGTGTTTCTGTGGAGATGGGTTTGAGAGGTAATGGTAAGAGTTTCTTTTTTCCCTAAAATATTTGGAACTTGTGACAAGAGGTCACATATTTCTTGACATCTACAAAAAGGATGGGCCAGTAAAAACCTGCCCTCAAAATCTTATCAACAGTTGTTTTCCAATATAGGTGTCCTCCACAATATCCTGCATGAAAATTCATGCATAACTTTGTTAGCTTCATATTTTAATAAACAATTCAATAAAATGCCACCATTATCTTTCCAAAATAAAGCATTGTCTATGATACAATATTTCATTGATTTCATTTTAAAAAATCCACCTTTAATTCTAGATAAACCAGAAGGAGCTTGTAGGTTTAGTAAAAAAAAATATGATATCTACATACCAAGGTGAATCTATGAAAGCTTCACTGATCTATGGAGTCGCCATCTCTTCCTGATCATATAGGGCACCAATGAAATTTATATCTAATGCCTGATAGTTTGATTCAGCCATGAGTTTAGCCAAACCTTGACATTTGATAAGTTTTGTAGGCTTTATTTCAATGTCATATTCCAAAATGGTGGCAATCCATTTTCCTCTCTTTCCTTCAGGCCTATTTTGTGTTAAAATGTCCTTTACTACTGAATTTGGAACATATGCAATGATGTGTGAGTATAAAATGTACACTTTGGAATCTTTAATAGCCTTTACTAAAGCAAGTGCTTGTTTTTCCATTATGTTGTACTTTAGGGTAGCATCTATCAAAGATTTGCTGAAAAATGCAATAGGCTGTTGATAACCTTAATCATTCTTTTGAAACAAGATTGTTGCAATAGTGTGTTCTGAAGCAAAAGAAAAAATTATGAAATCTTTTTTGAAATCAAGACTTATGAGGACAGGTGTTTTAGTAAAGGCTTCTTTGATTGCCTCAAAAGACTACTTAGCCTCTATTGTCCACTTAAGTGTCGAATCTTTCTTTAACATCTTATTCAATTCTCTGATTAATTCTGCCATGTTAGAAATGAATCTTCTAAGAAAATTTATTTTACCTAAGATGATTGTAATTCTTTAATCTTTCTAGGGTGGTTGATGTTTAGGATTGCCTCTATTCTAGTTGGATCTATTCTAATTCCATCTTTTGATATTATGTGTCCCAAGAGTTTACCTTCTTCTAGCCCAAAGAGTGTCTTTTTTGGATTCAAGGAATTACCAAATTTTCTACATTTAATAAAAACTCTTCTCAGGTGATCTAGACGTTCATTATCTGATTTGGAAAACACTGTGATGTCATCTTGGTAAACAACTAGAAATTCATGGATTTCTTTTGCAAAAACTATGTCCATTGCTCTTTTTAATGTTGCTCCAGCATTCATTAATCCAAAAGGCATCTTTAAATACATGAAAGTGCCCACAGGAGTGGTAAATGCAGTCTTTGCTTGATCCTCTAGTTGAACTAAGATTTGGTTGTATCCAAAGAATCCATCAAGCAATGAAATATTGGATGACCCTAATATCCTCTGGAGAATGTGGTCCATTTTAGGGAGGGGATGCTTATCTTTTAGTGATACTTTGTTCAAGTTTCTAAAGTCAACATTGAGTCTTATTTCTCCTGTTTTCTTCCTTGTGGTGACTAAATTAGAGACCCAATCTAAATATCTAATTGGTGCTATGATTTTTGTGTCATACATCCTTTTTACTTCTTTTTCAATTAATGGCATAAGAACTGGATTAATTCTCCTAAGATTTTTTTTAAAGGGGTTCTGATATTCTTTGATGGGTATCTTATGTTGAATAATGTTGGTATCATAAGACTTGAGGTCTTCATAACTCCAGGGAAAGACATCTTGAAATTCTTTGAACAAACTTATGTATTTCAGCTTTTCATCTGGGGTAATGCTTTTGATATTTTAATAAGCTTATGTTTTTCTTATGTTCCTATGTTACATTCTTCTATGTCTGATCTTAAAGGCTCCATTTTTGGTTTTCTAGCTATATCATTTGAATCAAACAAATTTTCTAGTGAGACTAATCCCTTAGGCAAAAAGTTATTTTTAAGGTTTAAAATCTCAGAATCGTCATTGATTATTTCTTCTACTTCTACTTTTTCTAAGTTATCTATTTCTACTTCAATGAATTTAGTGGGTTTACTTACATCTAAAGTATTCATATCTATCTCACTATTCATCATGTTATCTACTATACAATTAGTATCTATGTTACAATTTTGGAATTCTCCCTTAGCATTCATGAAATCATAGAATTGAGAATCTTGTGAAAATATATTCCAATATTTCAGATTATCAGGTATAACAGGTCTATGTCTCACTTCTGTAGTGTACTGGTGGTTGGGCTAAAAAGGTAATCTGCAAGTGCTAGCAAAAGTAGCCAAACAGTGAGCTTGCATGTTCTGTTTCCTAGGAATAGCAGCAAAATCAGTTTCAAAAAGTTCCTTAATCAAATCTAGAACAATTTCTCTGTATTGGCTAAGTCTAGGATTATTCACAGAATACTCTCCTTTAATTTGTTTTATGATCAATTCCAAGTCCCCCATGATGGAAACTCTCTTGGCTCCAATTTTTCTTACAATTTGTAGTCCTAAGATTAAAGCCTCATACTTTGCCATGTTGTTTGTGCATTTAAAGTTTAATATAAAGGCATGACCTTCAGAATGATTATTTTCCATGTTATGAATCCAAACTCCTGCACCTGCTTCGAAACTATTTATAGAGCCATCAAAATCTAAATGCCATAGGGACTCATGTGTTATGCTTTCACTATCAAGTGCTTTGTATTTTTCTTCTACAACAGTAATTTCATTTTTTCCATTGTCTAAATTGTACAAGGTAAATGAGTCCATATCAGAACGCATGGAGTATATAGGGTAATTATGTGGTTTTTCTGCACTACTTACCATGTACTTCATCAAGGTCTCTCTGTAAAGCTTTCTTTGCTGACCAAATATAGAGATGGTAGCGAGATAATAACATTCCATACTTGAGCGGGATATTAGCAACTACTATGTCCATAAAAATGCTCTTTGGTGGGCACTGGACTAGAGTTACACAAAAATATTTAATAAGGCCAAGGCATTTGACTTGGCTAGAATCAAAGGAAAATAGGTCCTTGTAGGGTCTGGTAATATCTAAATTTAATCTTTCAATGATTGCTTTAGGCATTAGGTTATGGGATGCACCTGAATCTAGCATAGCATTATGTAAGATTTTATCATGAACATTTAAGCTAATGTAGAATGGAGGGATACCCCCTTGTTGATGTTTTCCATTTTCTTTTGGACCAAATAATAACTCAGGTTGATCCTCATTAAGGTTTACAGCATCTTCGCCTTCACCTATGCTTAGTGTTTCAGTGATTTGTGCTTTGTATAATTCATTTTTCACTAACTCTATCAAAGGAACTAATATTTTCAATTTGGCTATCTCAATATTAATGTTGAATGGCAATTGAGTTTTGCCTGATTGTAGGAGATCTTCCTTAGCAATTGTGGTCTGTGTACTTTTATCTTCTTTATCAGCATTTGGAAACTCAGTTTGTGGGCCAGCAATTTTGTTTTGAATTTTCTTATTTGGAATAATTTGAGTAGCAGTTGAAGTTTGCATTTCAGCTGAAGTTATGTCTACAATTTTTGGGCTAGAAGTCTCTTGAGTTCCTCTAGGGAGAATTTGTAGAACATTGGTCATAGGAGCTTCTACTATTTTTTTAGTTTGGGTTTGGACTGATTTGTTAATGGGAACTTCTGTATTCTTTTTTCTTCTTAGGCTATATTATTTGTGAACTTCATAGATAGCATATTCATATCCTTGTTTGTAGTCAAACGACTCTCCAAATTATAATTGTAATTGTTGTAACATATACAATCCCTATTCTTCCTGAGTAAGAAAAACATCATCTTCGTTTTTAATCCCTAATAGGTTTATGTGCGTGTCCTCCTCTTCTTCATGGTTTTTTGATCCTTCAACACAATTTTCCTAGAAAGGTCGTCTAACCTGTTGATTAAGTATAGCATCTCTTGTTTTTTCAGTATTAAGATTTTTCCTAAAGTTGGGGTTTCTAATTGTGGGTCATTGTTGATTTTCCCACTGAGATTTCCTTTCGATATTTTCTAATATATCCATATCCTTTCTACACTTTTAGCTAAATTGTCTATCTTACCATCTGAAGTGGATGGTTCCTCTTTAGTGGTAACTCTTTTCTCCTTTCTCATCCTAGCTGTCCTAGCTAATAAATTGGCTTCAACATTAATAGCATTACTTTGCATTTGTTCCAATGTTTCAGGGTTTCTTTCTCTCAATTGGTAAGACATATTAGTGTCAAAACCATCAGAAAATTTGATTAGTGCCAAGTCTGGTGGAGGTTTGATATTTGCAGGGATTGCATTATAGATTTTGCTAAACCTAGTACAATAGTCCCGAACATATTCATTTGGACCTCCTCTAATGTTTTCATATTCAGACAATGTTTGTAAAGGGTTTTTCTTTCTTTCTCATCTATTGATAAACAATCTATTGAAAGTAGCTAAATCAACAATATGATTAGCATCTAAACCTTTAAACCGTTTTTTAACATCTCTTTCTAGTGTTTGGGAAAATAATCTCATTTGCACATTAGACTCATCAATCTCATGTAACTCAAAATAATCAGTCATTTTATTCACATGTTGTTGGGTAGTATACTGACCAGTAGCATCAAACAGAAACATTTTACTGTGGTAGTCTTGGGGTATGGCATGTGGCTGAGTTGGTAAGACCAAAGGTGAATATTTGTCTACCATGGCTAAGACTTTGGTTTGAGTAGGGGGTAAAGTAGTGGTGCTTAAAGAAGAACTTGAGATAGTTGTAGATGAACTAGATGAAGTTGAGATGTTTGGTTGGAAAGGAAGCTGAGGTATGAATGGTTTTGGGGAATGAAATATAGTGTATATTATAGGTGAGGTGGTAGTAAATGAAGCTCTATTTATAGCTTTTGAAGACTCCATATAAATTTCAGGGGTAGCAGCAGTCAGGGCAGCTAATTCAACTGATTGTTGAAGATAGGCTTCGTCTATATGCCTTATCAAAGTTGAGGTTAAAGCTTCTAGTTTGTCAAAAGTATCTAGAACATGTTGATCTAAATTAAGATATATAGGAACCTTCTTTGATTCAATAAATTGAATAAAATTGGGATCTATTATAGTATCATGAATTGAATTTTTAGATTTTGTACGAAATAAAGAAAGCTCAAATGATAAATCAAATTGAATATCCTCTAAACTTGATAATTCTTTAGGAAGTGAATTTTCTTTAGTTATCTAACTACTACTTCCTTGAGTTTCTACATTTTTTGGTTTTCTTAAAATTCTATCAAGATCATCAACAATTATAGCAGGGTTTGGATCTGGATGTGCCCTGGTATAATGTGTTCTTTTGGCAGCCAGAATTTTAATTTTTTAAGCGAAACCTTTTAACAACCCTAAAATGACCTTAAGGTGTAAACATGAGATTTAGTATTTCCTTTAAGGTTTATTAAACTGAGGACTGTCCCCAGTATGGTCACCACTATGTTATCACTCTAAAATCTCCCTAGGGTTGTTATCTTGGGTCAAAAGAAATATTAGAGGTAACCCCAAACCTACTTTTGAGATCAGGATCTAGCTTTCCTAATGCTCAGAGAGGGCTCTCTCTTTACGATTTAACTTTGTTGAGTTAATTGATTTTAGGCTAGTTATTTAAGCTTGATTGGGTTTTGACTTTGATTTGGTGGTGGAATTACTTACATAAATGGATAAAGGGATGTCTTTTACCATTGGGAAATTGGGTCAACTGTCAAGAAAATAAGACTGAATCAAGTTCGAAAGATAATGTTCACAGGGCGAGGTAGTTGAGTAGATTTGGATGTTTTAGGCTAGATGGTGAAGTGGTTTTCAATCGGGATCAAGGAGAAATTAAGGATTCATAAAACCGGATAATGAGGGAAATGAGAGAGGTCAATCGAAACTAGGGAGCAATGAAGTATTCCCTACACTCCATATCAGAAGAAAACATTAAAATGAATAATTGTTCAAGACAGAGTGTACTTAAACAAATTCAGTAATGATATTTCAGTTATTTCATTCAAATTAGATAACATGCAAGTATGTGAAACACTTAAGAAGATAACAATTTGACAAACAGAAAAAACTTCACTGAAGTGGCCCAACACATGAATCCTATAATGCAATGCCTTTATTACTCAGTCAAGTCTACTAACTTGAAAAAATGGTACAATGAACCCTAAGGTTTCAGATCAATACAACTATAGAAATCTTTAGCAATCCACCTTCTATACTTTGAATTATGAAGTATTTATACAAAATTTATTACAAAATATCCCAAACCATTTTGGGAATTATTCAAGGAAAAAGAAAAATCTTAATGCAAGAAGATAGAGACAGATATGTAACTGCTGCAAGCTGTCCATGTTTATTTGGCTCTGTTGTCATATCTTTTGCTGCTTTTTCTCCTTTGTTGTTTTTCTTCCATGTTGTCTGTTCTTTTACTTTGCGTTTTGACTTATACTCTTTAACTTAGTTGATCTGCTTCTTTTGTTTCACTGCTCTGTAAGCATTGTTTACCTCTCATTTTCATAGTAGATCATTTATTTTTTCCCAAGTCTTTGTATCTGGTAATTTAATATTTACCATTCTCCTGTAGACTTCGTCAGCTTCTGTGTATTTTGCAAAGGTGGGCTTATTTACAAAAATATGTTTTACCTCATGCTGGAGGTAAAAGAGGTTCTCAAAATTCTGGTAAAGGACCTTTTTTACCTCATGCTGGAGGTAAAAGAGGTTCTCAAAATTCTGGTAAACGACCTTTCCTATAGGCATCCCTTTCATAGAGGAACTATTGGCTTGCTCCCTTGCCACTTCTATGATTTTCTTGTTATAGTCTTCATGCAGCATTAACCTGTCATTTATTACCAATGGATTTGGCAGACCTTTCTGCCTCAGAGCATCAAATTTGACCACGAACCTTCTTGTAGCTAGCTCCATGGTTTGGCATTTGTCCTCAAGCTGCATCATCAGGTTCCTCTTATTGATTACTTTCTTCACCTCTAGTATAGTTCCAGTCCTGCCAGCTATGTCAAGCTCCTACAATTCATATTTATTCTTTGAGTTAAGGAATTAGATTATTCTTAAGGATTCTTCTGGCATATTTCCAAGTTCGGCCTTAACTCTTTGAATCGCTTCACCAACCTCTTTGACTAAATCATTTTGTTCAAAGATAACCTGTATAGATGGCCAAATATCATTGACAGAGTCAATAGTATTGGCCCATAGCTACTCTTTTTTCTTGGTCAAGTGGCTCCTTCAATGTTAATTCTTTTTCCAAGTTTCTTTATCCTCTCAGTCAACCTATTTGACATTTGTACTTCATTTTTATGCATAATTTGAGCTAGTTTCTTCTCATCCTCTAGAATTCTTATCTGTTCTTTAAGTTTATTTATTTCAGTGGTCTTAATAGACATGTCCTCCATGGATTTGACCAGTTTACTTGCTTCATCACTTGGATGTGTTGTTGTTGTTGTTGACCCTCTTGTTGATCTAGTTGTTGTTGCCGCTGGAGGTGTTGTAGCTAGTGGAGTTGTTCGGGCCAATGAAGCTACCAAAGTTGAAGGAACTGTTGTAGTAATTGTAGGGATAGCAGTGGCAATAGCTGTCTCAAGGCTGGCTTGTTTCAGTTGTATTAAACTGTCCAATTCATTCTCCATTTCTTTCAATTGAGAATTTAATTGAAGAATGAGATCCATCATTTGATCCTACTAGGTTTGGTTCTCTAAGACCTCCTTGTTCTGTGGATGTTCAGAAGGAGGCCTAGGCTCATGTATGAAAGGGATTAATTTGAATTTGAGTCTTAGTTTGTTTATGAATTCATTAGAGTCATACTTCCACACAAAAACTATTATTGAAGTTCATTTGCTATAAGATTTTATTTGCTTCTTGTCCATCTTCCTTATTATTACAAATGAAAGGACCAAGTTGGTTTTTTATTTTGAACTGAATTTTCTTCCTAGCTGATAGAAAATTGACCTCATCTGAGTTTATGATCTGTCTGAAATACTCTAATGAAAATATCCTCATGGGGAGGTATTTGGGTAGCTTGTAGGGAGTGAGTTGGCATCCGTATATCCTAATTTCAGTGTGGTCCTAGTATAGATACGAGTCTCCCACTCTACTATTTTTAGACAACTGTAAAACTCTCTTAATCTCATCCTTGATCTTGGGTTGATTGATATTGTTAGCATGTTTACAACTAGATGAAGAAAGGAATCAATGAACTCTTTATAACTAAAAACAATGGAATAAATTTGGATTAATGGTGTCCAAAAGATGACAGATCTTGGATGGCCCTTAGAGTCTAACTTTTGGATGCTGATTGGAAACCTATCTGACTGAAAATATAGGAACATGTGAAACAATACTAAAGAGTATTTGAATACTCTTTCATTTGACAATCTGATAAAGTTCTCATGTATTTTGTCAACCAAGAACTGAGAAAAGTTAAAAATTGTAACTGAAGGCTTTCTTGGGAAAAAATAGTTAGGAAAGCAAGTATAACCTCATCTACATGCTCATCAGTGGTGTATCCTAGAATACAAGAGAGCATGGTTATAATTTGTCTTGTTCTCTCAGAGAAAATGGTTGCAACATATGGAGGACTATCTATAGGAGTATGAGACCCTTCTATGATGAATGTCTGAAAGATTTGAGCTTTCTTGGGAAGGTCCATCTTTCTGTAGAGTTCAAGTAAGGCTTCAATGGAAATTGGGGTCTCATTTGGGCTTGGCTGGATCTGTAGCATTTGATTTATTGACTCTACAGTAATGGTGAATAAAATCTGTTGGTCAAGAGAGACTATGGCTCTTTGACTTGGGACATAGCAAGCTTGGCAGAAGTGGATGATTTCTAGGAATAGGTATACCTGTGCGAACAAGTATTTGGGAAAATTTGATTCCCATAGGTGAATGTCATCATTCTGGTTCAGGCATTTATCTCTACTCTAGCAGTGGAGTTTCAGTAGATGGCTGGGGGAAAAAGTGTATTTAATTTGCAAATATATGTCAGCCAATGGGAGGTGGTCAATATCCAGGTGAGGGGTTTGTAGGGGTCTTACATCCAAAGTTCTTTAGGAAGCCATAATTTGGTTTATTCTATTGAATTACTCTTTCTCTAGCTTTAGGAGTAAGGTCAGAAGCTCTGGAACAGTGGGGAGCGTAATTACAATTTGTAGAAAAGGGCTTTTGGATGCACAGTAAGCTTTTCTTCAGTCTAGCCAAGTTTTCTAATTAATTTAATTAATTAACCTTTTGATAATTATTGTGCATAGCTTAAATTACAGGGTCATTCCGGTTCTTTCAAGAATACCTATTAAATAACTATTTAACTATTTGGTGCGCAAACAAGGTTGTGTGGTAGCAGTAGAGGTTTCTGAGGCTTCAATTTTCTATTAGCTACTTCAATTTGGTGTCGACATCATCTTCTGGTTGCAAAAGGTGGTTAAAGTGGTTGCATAGAGGTTCAAGGTTTCAGAATTGGTTAACAGAGGTTTTTTGTAGTGAAAATGAGTGAAAAGAATGAATGGGGGCTTTTTTGGCTTTTTAACCAACAACAATTACATTTTGGCATGAGATTTGCTAAATGAACAATGGGTAGTTTTGTTTTATGCAGGGAGGTAGTTTTATGCCATATTGCACTACTTTTGGGTGGAGGGCATTATTTTTCGCAAGCACTTGATATAACGTGGTGCTGCCTCGTAGCGAAATAGTGCTTGGCCAAAACCACGAATCTCACGTGCTTTTGGACTTTTAACTATCAGATGATGAAACTGTGCAATATGGATCTATGTCGTTGGACCTGTAGGTGGCATATTAGAGGGCTATCACGCAACAAAGTTGCACAGACAGTGTTGGGATGTGCTTGGCAAGTCCCAGGGTTAAATAATACAGCGGGTTTAATACTTTCTAAGATTTAGTGAGGGTCGGGAAATTATAGTGGGAGTTTAAATATATAAAGCGGGACTTTAGGAAATAACTTAGGATTAGTGGGTTTTCAAGGGAAGGTATTATTTGTGATGTGAATGGGTTTCACACTAGGGAAAGGGTTTTGGGAGGGGGGAATGATTTTTAAAGGATAATGTCTAGGGAAATGTGTGAAACAAAAGGAAAAAAGGTCAAAATGAAGGGAAAGGGTTTTTACAAGGGGAAATGAAGAGGGAAGGGTGCTTTGGAACCAAGAAGGGGACAACAATAAGGAATGAAAAGTAATGAAGGGATAATGAAGGGAAATTAATAAAC
The DNA here is from genome assembly GCA_000404065.3 of Pinus taeda. Taxonomy (NCBI): domain Eukaryota; kingdom Viridiplantae; phylum Streptophyta; class Pinopsida; order Pinales; family Pinaceae; genus Pinus; species Pinus taeda. Next base: position 155,018 of record APFE030794638.1, on the reverse strand, counting down.
GAAGTATGTGGGGCTCTATTGAAATGAGGGGAAATTAGTAAATAAGCTTTAGTGAATGTCTTTTCTCTTTGACAATTCCTCCTGCATATGAAGCATAGGCTTAAGCATGATGAAGGTGATTTTGAATTAGCAACCTTGTGCATTTCCAAAACTTCTTCTACCTACCCTTTATTTACCCTAGCATTTTCTCTTCATTCATTGTGTGCATTTGCGCTTGCTGACCCTCTATTTTTTTTTCTTTGATAAGTAAACTATCTAATTCTAACCTTATAACTTCCAATGGCTTAGATTAAACTGATGAGCTCATTATTATTCTCTACCTAACTACTGATCTGCCAAGATTAAACAGTTTGGCTAGATATTTATTCTCCATCTATTAACATGAAATTTAAAGCATGAATGAATCAAGTTTAAACTATTTGACCATCATGGATTGTGGCATTTTTGACAAGCTACACACAATATTATTTTGAAAAGTACATTAAAAAGGAGTGGCATTTAAATTTGCACACTTTCATGATCTATTCTTATCTCTTTTTGGGGTTCATATTTTATATCTTTTTTATCTTCTTCTTTCTTCTAGTCCTTTGATTAGTCTTTTAGGACTTCACCCTCTATACATTTTTTTTTTATTTTTAATATGGGAAAACATTTTGCAGAAAGAAAAAGTATGTACAATATTACAAGACTAACCATAGCCAATTCAAAATTATGAATCCTATTATTATAGGACCCTAACAGATACTAAGAGAGATGTTATCCTTTTTCAGCTCTAGTCAATGTCTGTGAACCTGAGGTCTGTGCTTGTTCTTGCATAACCTCTTTGTTTCCAATTGATCAGGTTCTATAGCAGGTGTCTCAGTTTGGAATTTTGACTCATTATTTCTATAAAAAAATTATCCCAAGTTGTCTATGCTTGATTTAGTTCCCTATTGACTATTAGTTTGATAAGACAATGATGACTGACTATTGAATTTAGATCTTTGTATTTTCCAATTCTATTGTCTATCTCATGTAGAAGAGAATTCAAAAAGAAAAGTAGATTTATAGTTACCTTCTATCTCAATGCAGCCAACAGCTTCAAATGTCATGGCCTTGCCATGTCATACTGCTATCTCAGGTAATGTATCTTTGTACTATCTCTGCTAGCTCCTGCCAAGGTTCTGGAAAGAATGTCAGGTGATAGCCTTCGCCTTTCTGAACTAGTGCTTCACCAGGGTCTATGAAAATCAACACGACACCATGCAACCCAGTATTCTTATCTAACCACTTCTCTCCTTCCATGGAGAGGCATGTGACTTCTGTTAGAACTGCCTCATCTACTGTTATTTATCTACCCTTGACTGTTTTTACTCCATTGTGTAGGTTTTGTAAGAATTTCAGGGCAACTACATTGTCGGATCCTTGTAGCCTAGAGAAGTACTCATTCCATCCTATTTTGTTCCAAGATTCTCCATGCCTGCTCAGAAACCCTAACTTGAGGTGGCTCACTCCAAATTCATTTACCACCCATGCTTATTGCTTCTCAAGAAAATAATCAGAAGTTGCATACAAAGCTTAAGCCAACAATTTGTAGAAAAATGATAATATGCAACTTATGATTCTCATTGTAACATATGAAAATAGAATTGCTATAATGATTAGTGATCCTTGTTAAGCGTGTTGGTGGCATACCATGCATGTGGATATTTACTCCCCCCCAATGAAAAGAAAGGTCAACCGCAACCATTGGGGATTAGAAAAATCAGCGGCAAATTAATGCATTTATTATGGATAATGGGGAATGGTCAAATTAGGTACGTTTACATGGTAGAGTAATAAGGCATGGGATAAAGTGATTCATTCATATATTTGTGGCATTTAAAGTACGAAGATTATGGGTAAAAACAATGTGTTCCAAAAGATTACTTGTTGAAGAGAGTAAAATAGACTTGACAAGGTTGCTTTATAAAAATAATAATATATGCATTCTTGATATGTTAGATATAAGGTTTTGTTCATAAAGATCTTGAATTACCACCTTAGTTATTATAAGAGATTTCCAAGTTGTATTTGGTGATTCCTTTGTTATTTATGAAATAGGGAATTCAAAGTCACAAAGTATTGATTGGTGATTCCGATTATAATTCAATACCATAGGCAGAGCCTCTGCTGCTAGTAGGTGTCCATAGCCTAGACAGGGTTTCCTTTTCACCCTTTTGATATGTCAGGGTCCCATTAACTAAAAATTCATGAATTTTCTCCAAAGACCATTATTCTAGTGTGGTGACCAAGTAGTGACAATGCCATTCACTAGATCTTAACACAATGAACAAGTCAGCTCATGATGAGACCTCTTGTCCTCTGACTAAAATGTCAGTGGCCATTACCATGCCTTGGTGACCAGAATGGAATGTCATTGTGTTAAGTCTTATAATCATGGTAGGTCGGTTTGTGATGAGACCTCATATTCTTCTAAAAGAAAATATACTCTTAATTTCTTTTGTTTTCATGTATTTATTTTTTGTATATCATGAACAATTGGTAAAATGGGGTGGCTCGTCAACTCCTTAAGAGTTAGGGATGGCGTAAGAAGTATTATGACAATTTTTCCATTTTAAGTTGTGAATTTCTTCACCAAAAATTTTTATGTTTGAAGGAGATCAGCAGTCCATATGGAGAAAAAAATCTACTTTGGTGGTAATAAAAATAATATATTATGACAAATTATGTTACTTGCGATATCAGGATAGCTAGAAATTAGATTTTGATAAGGTTTTCCAAATCAAGTAAGATGCTCTTCGCAAGGTAATGTTTGGAGTAACATAGTATTTATCCCATGACAATAAAATAATACTTCGAAATCAAAAAGAAAATCACATATTTACAAGGGAACATTAGCTACAAAATAAATGAATGACAGTTGTACCCAAAGGGAACGACAGCCAGTGTGGAAGGTAATAGTGGCCATGAAAAAAGGAAACAATAACTATCATAAAAACAATGTCTGTTATAAAATGAAACAAAATTATTGATGCGATAAGTTGGAAATGAAACAAGAATCGTTATCAAGGGAACGACAACTGTAACAGAAGGAACAACAAGCTAGTTTTGCAAAGGAAAAACAACAGTAACAAAGGAAACAAAAATCACGATTAAAAGAAACAACAACCCATGCAACAAAAAAACAATAGTTGTGATGAAGGAAACAACAACCCATGATTAAAGGAACAACAAGCTGTGCTGAAAGGAAACAAAATTTGTGACCAAGGGGACGATGGTTATGATAAACAAGGCAGTAATTTTTCTCTAATGGTACAACAAGTTGTACAAAATAAAATGACAGTTATAACTAAAATCAGAAATCTCTTCTCCCTTAGTTCTATTCAAAAACTTTAAAGAAAAAGACTAAGAAAACTTCACACAAAAGTATATACATTATATAAAATATCCAAGGATTTTCTTTTAAAATTTCAATGAGATGTAGTAGTCGGGTTACCTCCCCAATCAGCTACAATCTAAAAATTATAATCATTACTTATCTCATGGTAGAAAGACTCCTTTGTAAGTGCTAGTGATAAAGACATAGGTGATGTCCATTTGTGAGAAAAGAGGTTTCGGGCCCATCAATGGTGGTCAGGGTCATTGTGCCATTATCATGAACTTCAGTGATTTCATAAGGTCAAAGGCATCTCCTCTAAATTTTTGCTAGGAAGTCCTAAAATCTGGAGTCCTAAAACAACGCACGGTCACCTTTCTGAAACAACTTCTTTTTAATGAGGCGATCATGCCACTTGGCCCTCTACTCTAAGATAAAAGTTGTATGTTGCAGAGCCAATATGCATGTCTCATAAATTCATTAAGTTGTTTCAGGGATTGCTTTTGTGCTTCTATGAAGTTCAACCTAACTTCTTTTGCAGTTTCAAGAGTCTTTATTTCAAATTCAATCGAAAAAATGGGTTCTTATCCAAAAAATAGCTAATATGGAGAGTGTTCAGTAGTGTTGCGCCATGTCGTTTGGTAGCCCCATAGGGCTACTAAGAGTTTAGTCTCCCAATTCCAATGATTCGTAGGTATTGTTTTTGTTAAAATCACCTCCATGACTTTACTAGTGCTTTCCACTTCCCATTTCCTGGGGGTGGTATGGAGAAGTAACTCATTGTTTGATATAATAATTCTGAAGAGTGGTCGAAATATTATGATCTGTAAATTGTGATCCCCCATCTATTATGACTTCTCTTGGTAAGCCATATCACACGAATAGTTCAAATAAGAAGCTAATAACTATTTATTCCATGGCTTTTGGAAGGGCTACTACTTCCACCCAGTTAGTTACATAGTCTATGCAAACTAAGATGTACATTTTTTAGTTCGATGTTGGATTGAAAGGACTTACATAGTCTAATGGCCATCTCTCAAAGGGCTCTATTACTAGTTGCGATTGTAGGGGAATTTCAACAGCTTGGCTTGGACAAACCATTATTTGGCAGTTATCGCGGGCTTGGACATACGTTTTGGAATCTTTGAATATCATGGGCTAGTAATAGCCCATCTAAGTACCTTATGTCTAGTTCAATGATCAGAAAAATGTCCACTACAAGGTTCCTCATGGCAGGCTTTCAAAATATCTTAAATTTCATCTTCCCTAATGCATCTACGAATTTGAAAATTGGAGCCTGTATGTAAGAGATACCCATGTATCCAGGAAAACCGAGCACTGCACTGAACAATCAATTTCCTTTCTCGTGGTGATAAATCTTCCAACAGTTTTCCTGCTACCATATAATTCAACACATCTACATACCAAGGTGTCCTAATTGTCATAGAAAACAGATGTTCGTCTGGTAATTGATCATCCACCGATGATGGGTCAATTATCTTAGGCACTAGGGACAAGAAATATTTTATTTTCCTAGATGATCTTTGATGGTAATATCGAACTCCTGCAATAACAACAACCATCGAGTCACCTGACCATTAGTAATCGGTTTATCAGCTAAATATTGAATAGCAGAATGATCACTGTACAAAAAAACTAGGTATCTTGTTATATAATGATGAAATTTCTTAATAGCATATACAACAGCTAAAAATTAGCTATCTGTCATTGTGTAGTTTAATTCGGTTGGTGTAAGGTTTTTGCTAATATAGTAAATGGCATATGGTTTCTCATATTTTTTCTTTCCAAGGACAACACCTATCATTGTATCTAATGCATTTGATGAGAAATGTAAGGGTAAATCCCAATTCGGCCCTCTTAATACTAGAGTTGTTGAGACCAGCTTTTTAAGATCTACAAAAGAAACATCCCATTTTTCAGTCCAGTCAAACTCAATGTTACTGGTTAATGCATATAATGGTGCAGTGACTTTTGATAAATTTTCTATAAATCGTAGATAATATTTAGCATAAACAATGGAATTTCATGCTTCTGTTTGTGTACAGTGTGTGGTTAGATTAAGAATTACCTCGATCATCGCTAGATCTACTTGAATCCCTGCATCACAGATATAATGTCCTAAAACTACACATTTAGTTATCATCATATGAAATTTTTAACGACTGAGGCATAATCTAGTAGAAATACATATTTCAAACACTTTTTCCAAATTATATAAAGCTTGATCAAATTTGTCACCATATGGGGTAAATTTGTCCACATACAGCTCAAGTCCTTCGTTAATCAAATCGGAGAAAATACTCAAGATTTCTCTTTGAAAAGTGATTGGAGCATTACACAGCCCAAAAGGGAAAACTTTATATGAAAATGTTTCCCATTGGCAGGTAAATGTGGTCTTCTCTTGAACTTTCGAGGTGATATGGATTTGATTATACCCACTAAACCCATCTAGGAAGGAGAAAAAATTCCTCCCGGTGAGAGTGTCAAGGACTTGATCTAGAAATGGGAGGGGTGTGGTGAAGTAAAAATTTGAGTGCGGACATAAAAAGTTCCTCTAGCGTGATAATGGGTCTAGCCATGACTGATACATTCTATGGAATATTTCCTTAGGTTAGAACCAATTAAGAGAGCTTACCTCTTAGTATTCTTATCATGTTTGATGATGTCCTTACTTGCTCACTCCAACTATCTCTCGCTTCCTTCTTCAAACACCATAAACAAGTAAACAATAGAAAACAACAACTATGATAATAGACAAATTGTAATTCAACCTACTTAACAAACCAAGAAACATTAAGCCATGAACATGTAAGGTGACACATCATGTAGGAAATCAATCAATAGTTTCATATATATTGAATCAAGAAGAGATTGCAACCATTGCCTTCACGTTCCCATTCTCCTTTGACAAAACTAGGTTCCCACAGACTTTTGCTAACATTCCATGATGGCCTCAGCAATAATAGTTTTAAGGCTCTTTCCTTTAGGTTTCACACTAAACCAAATTCACACTTCTCCCTCACATAGCTAGAGAGCTACAACTAATAGCTTGTTGTTTACTCCAAACTTAATTAGCCCTAGCACACCAACATTAACACTTTAACACTAACACTAGTTTGTGCTTGGGAAAAATGGAGGTTTATATAACATGAATGGATGGGAGATGGTTCCTCTTCTCATGGAAGATGGTCTTATATCTTGAGGTAGTTCCTTCCTTATGGGGGAAAGGAGCCCAAATTGGCATCCTCAACCCCATCTAGCCAAACCATTTACCAAACTTCTGTTATGAAGCTTCTAGAGCTAGAAGATTCAGGTCTTTATTTAAAAAACTTTCCATAAGAGGACCAACGCAACTGGAACAAATCTCAGTCACTCTGGTCGGCGCAAGTGATAGTGTTAATCCCTGCATATCGGCATGAGGAGGACAAGGGCCATTAGTGCCGATCTTGTAAATCGGGAAAAACAGAAGATTTTGGGGAAATGGTGCAAAAGGGAATTGTTCTGCTCCTATAGAGGGACACAATGGGAGTTTCTTCATGAAGACAAAGCATGTAGGGTTCATTGTAGAGGTCCTCCATGATCAAGGAACAAGGAGTACATGGAAAGTGAGAAAACGTTACGTAACAAAGGGGAAATGGTTTTTCTAAGTGGCCTTATTGAGTTCTCTATATTCTACACAAATCCTCAATTTCCTATTATTTTTAGGTGTTATCACTTAGATTTTCCTTGAAGTTGTAAGAAGAAGGAAAGGGGTCCGAGGTAACCACAAACCAACTTTTAAGTATAGAATCTAGACAATATGTACATAGAGAGGGCTCTCTCTTTAAGATTTAGCTTTGTTTTATAAAATATTAGGCTAGTTATGAAAGCTTGGAGGTTTTGATTGTGTTTGGTGGTGGAATTCAGGATCAGATGGTAGAAAAGAGTATCTCAGGCCATTGGGATATGGAGTCAACTGTAGATGGCTTAACTGGACTAGGCTGATTCAACAAAGGAGGACTTTAGAGGGCAAGATAGCTAAACAGGAGATAAATGGTAACTTGAAAGGGTGAAATGGTCTTAAAAGGGAAGAAGGGCAGTTAAGAATCCTTCAACAAGTTTTAAGATGAGGGAAAGTGGGTGATCACTAATAAAAAGAAATTAAGAATTTCTTATTAAATGACCACAATGATAAACTAAGAATCAAGGAGCAGTTAACAAATCCCTACCTATGATAGCTTAGAAGAAAACATTTAGAATAAAAATGATTTTAAAGACAGATTGCAACTAAGCACTTTCTGAAATATACTTTTTCGTTTTAATATTCAAATATGAAACACAAGTGAAATATTAAACAAGAAAACAATAACACATAAGATATACAATACTTATTTGTCCAGAGTTTGACACATGAATCTTGTAAAAAGTCCTTTGCTTTATTTCTTTAACCAGCCAGCCATACAAGAGTTGTTCAACAACACTTCTATTCCAAAATAATAAGTCTACAGAAATGTCTAAGAATCCACACTCAATACTTCGACTGAGGAAGCACTTATACAAAAATTTACAATAAAATATCTCATAACTGAGAGAGATATAATCTAGGATGACTAACTATCTTTTACATAAAAGTAGAGATAGATGATCTCGAAGATAGAAACTAATAGTGAACTGATGGCTTGCTGTCCCTGTTTTTGTGAATGCGCTGGAGGCAGGTCTTATGATTGAGCATCTTGCTACCTTGCTCGTAATTCTATGCTGGCTGTTTGCTTTTTATCTTCTGACTAATACTCTTTGACCTGTTCTGATACTCTTTACTTGTTTTATCCTTATTCACCTTTTTTACAAAAATGGATTATGGTAAATACTGAAAATTTACTTGTTTACCAAGGTAAATCATAAAATCTCTATCATATCTCTCCACCAATCTTCCTTTGGTATCCTAGGCCTTTGAAGCTTCCTCAAGATTTCATCAGCCTCTGTGTATTTTACAAAATTAGGCTGAACTAGAAACAAATGTTTTAATTCATGTTCAACATAGAAAAGGTTCTCCAGACTATCATAGAGAACTCTGCCTCTAAGTAGTGCCTTGGGTGCAGATGCAATAGCTAATGAACTGGCCCAGTTATTTGCATATTGACCCAATTTGTTGATATAATCTTCATGCCTCATCAATTTACCATTAATCACTAGAGGACTGCGAAGTACTTTGCTCTGTAAAAGGCCAAAATTTTCCATAAAGTAATCAATGTCCTCTTGCATGTTCTGACATTTTCTTTCTAAGTTCTGCATCAGATACCTTTTGGTCAATACCTTCTTGATTTCTAGGATAGTCCCAATTCTATCCTCAATATTTAGCTCTTCCAACTGCTACTTATTTTTGTTGTTCAAAAAGTTTATTAGCCTGATAGCCTCCTCAGGCTTCCCTCCTAGCTCTTCTTTAGTTTTCTGAATCTCTTGAAGAGAAACTTTCACCAGTTCAATATGTTCAAAAATTATTTGTATGGATGGCCAAACATCATTTATTGACTGAGTAATATTGGTCCATAGAATTTTTCTTATATCTGTTAAAGGTTTTTCAAAAGTGAGATCATTTTCCAATGTTTTTACCTACTGAGCCAAACCTTTACTCTTCCTCACTTCTTCAACAAAATTATTAAACATCATATTTATGTTCTAAAGTGACAAATTTTTCCTTTACTTTCTGGAGTTCAGAAACTTGGAGTTTCATTTCCTCCATGGACTTGATTATTTCTTGAGTGCTCTGTCCTAAAGTTTCTACCTGTGCTGTACCTGTGCTTGTACCTATAATTGTCTCTGTTGTGGCCAAAGGGACATTTGGTGCCAGAGCTGTTGCAAGTGTCAAGGGGAATATTGTGGAGACCACTGGTATTACATTTTGAGGTTGAGAGGTCGACTCACTCTACCTGCTTTTCAGTGATTTTTCTAATTCCTGCTCAATCTCCTTTAACTGTTCATTTAGCTTGAGGACTAGGTCCATAAGCTCTTCTTCAGAATTCTTTTGAATAACTTCATCAGTTTGTGGATGCCTTGATGGAGGAAATTTTATCTGCTTTTTCAAGGCAGCTATGTCTTCATCTTTCTTCTTTATCAAGGCCTCTGCAGCTTTTACATCTTTTGGGTTGTGACCCAATCCAATAATCAACTCCTATAGCGATTTGATTCTATTGTCCTTAGCCTATGAGGAGACTTTTCTTAGCTGTAACTCTGCAGTAGTGTTGTTCAATGAGTTTTCCAATCTTTGGGCCATCATGGCTTTGCTTGTCAAGGTGGTATACACCATCTCCCCTGTCTGCTTATGTAATTGAATCTGATCTAGGGGTGAATGTCCTTGACCATGACCTCAAAATTAGTTTGGAGATAGTCTGCAATTGACTGAGGCTGTTCTACTTTGGGCTTAAAAAAGCTCATCTGCATTTTGCCTTCCTTGATGTCATAGGTTGACATCAACCTAGTCTAATTGGTAGGGGCCATCTTCAAATACTGATTGTAGACTTGGACCCTCAATGGTTCATTTCTAGCCTTTATTTCTTTGAATTTCTCTTTAATATCTAGGGACTTGTTAGCTGAAGGCCTGAAGGATGAAACTTCAACACTTTGTTGTCTTTCTAGCTCCTATCTTTGTGAGCTAGAAGGTGTCCCACCAACTCGGAATGTATGCTGACCGTTTGCACCTTCTTTCCTCTGACTCCTTGTAGTTTCTTCAAAAAATTACTCTTCTAAATGGGGATTTAGCCTGTGCCTCTTAGCACCAGGCTGATCTGTAGGAACACTGGCAGGGGTAGCTACTCCACTATCTCTCTTTAAGCTCCTTTCCTCATTCAAAGAAGTCTGCAAAATTGGGGGGTCTCCCATGTTAACTTGAGTTGGATGGACCTGTGTTTGAGCCTTTTCTTGAGAGGTTTGAGGCTTGACATGCTTGATTTCTCTGTTGCTAGAGTGTTGGTCTCTTGTTCTCTTCCTTGTGATGTCTCTGCAAGTGGTGCACTAGTCTCCTGTGAGTGTCTTTGAGAGGTATCAACTGTTGAGGCACTAGTCCCTATTGTTGGCTTGTGAGAAGTCTCAAATTTCACATGTCCAAAAGAATCTAGGTCAAGTGTCTTTTCAGGATCTTTCATGACATTTTGTACACTGACCTGATCACTATCCATTTCTACCAGAGTCCCTTCCTTCCATTCATCCATGTTAGCATATTTCTCAATCTCTGGAATTCTATGATGAAAATATGGTGATAGTCTATTTTTCATTCTCCTATCACAAATGAAACTGTCGAGGTCAAATGGAGTCCAACTAAAACTTTTGTTTAATTTCATGTGGTCTTCTAGGATTTTTTCTGCTGCTCTCCATGCTTCCCTATTGTTGCAGACAAATGGACCTAACTGATCCTTGATTCTCAGTTGTGCTTTCTTCTTGGCCTTAGTAAAATGAATCAGATATGAGTATATCATTTGTCTATTATATTCCAAATCAAATAGTCTCATTGGAACATATCTTGGTAGCTTGAATGGGGGAAGCTCACAACCATATACCCCGATCTCTGTGTGATTTTGGTACAAGTACCAGTCACCTACCCCGTACTATTCTGATAGCTGAAGAATCCTTTTGATTTCATCATTAATCCTAGGAAGAGGATTTCCTGTCAACAAGGTGGTTGCTGGGTGGACAACCTGGTCAATGAACTCAATCTATGAATAAGGGCAAGCAAAAGATTCATGGAATATAGAAGTCCGAAAGATGATAGACCTTAGATTATCCTTTGTATCAAGTCCCTTGACAGAAAATGGGTATTTGTTAAACTGATTGTAGAGGATGAGGTGACATATGTAGGTGGAACACTTGAAAATCTTTTCATTCTCTAGTCTCATGAATTAGCCATGGATTTTCTCAATGACAAATGAAGCATAATTATACTTGATAGTAAGGGGCTGACTAGGGGTAAAGATAGATATCAACAATAGGGTCAATTCGTCTAAATACTCACTAGTGTTGAATCCCATGACTACAGCAATCATGTAAACTATAATTTTGCCTGTATCTATGAAGAAAACTGACATATAAGGAGGGAGATCTTTAGGTTCATGCTCTTTTAATATGAAAGTCTAGCAGAGATGACTGAGTTCAAATTGGGATAATTTAGTAGATTTCTCAAGAAAATCTCCAAGGGAAATGGGAGTGAGGGCTTGACTAGGATAAAATTTTAGCATCTCATTGATTGATTTTGCAGTTATGGTGAAGAGGACTGCTCTGAGGTTAGGTCATAATTTGCATGGCACTAATGGATTATGTTAAGGAAAACATGCACAGAGGGGAGAAAGTACATTGGGAGATTGGATTCCCACAGTCCTATGGCATCATAGCCATTCAAGTGATTATCTCGGCATTGGCAAAACACTTTCAGATGGTCTTTATCAGTGATTAGGTTCTTTATTTGAAAATTATTGTCTGCTAGGGGAAAATAGTCTAAATCATGGTGAGGGGTGGTAATGGGCGCAATATTTAGGGCTACAGGAATTTCCATTCTAGTTCTTGTGGATTCAGAAAGGAAACTAAGGTTTTCTAAGTGGAAATCATGAAATAGCGGGTCTGGGGAACTTGAATTTCATGTATGGTCACTGAATTATGGTGAATTGGGATTCTTTTCAATTAAATTTGCAGCGAAAGCAAGTATTCAGAGGGTTTATTGATAGGAATTTGGTAAATACCTAGTTTTAGGGATGGGAAACGGAATGCAGGTACTCCGGGTGTAAATGGAGGACACTAAGTGGCATTGTCTGCAAATTTTGAAGTTGGTTGGAGGCTAGGAGCACAAGCTAGTTTACCTTGTCATTAAGTTTGCATGGATGTACAGGTTCGCAGAATAGAAGGACGAAATGATTTGTTTTGTTTTTTATACAAAGTCAAGAATTTGGCGGGTTTTGGTATTTAGACAGGTGACGTCAGCGGGAGGAATTGATGTTTTGTCATTAGCGGGATGTGATAAGTGGTTTTTATCACACCGCTAATGGAGGGGGGTGGTATTTGGGCTCATCCGCGCGATACCATACGATTAGCGACGCGTGGCGAGGGTACTGTTCACAAAACTGCTTTGCGATCACATGCTAACATTCGGTTGTGGAGGGTTATGTGATATGCATGGCAATCGTCAGATCTGGGAGGCTTGATCGGATGGCTATTGGGAAGGCAAGGTGACGGGAGTTTAATGAGGGTGGGTCCAATGCAATTAAAGATTTTTTAATCATATCAGGAGAAACAAGATTGGTCATTTAAGTTATTAATTAACTATGGGGGCTAATTAATCCTTATTATTTAATATGGCGAGGTTGGGGTTCTTAATTAGTTACAGATTAACTAATTAATCCCAATTTAAAATGCATTATGGTTATATTTAACCGAAGGGCGGGATATATAACATTTGGTGTTTTTACATAGTTAAAATAATATGAGAATGGGTAATGCTTTATATAGGGAATTTAAATAAGATAAGTTAGTAGTTAATATGACCAATTGAAGTAAGTGCTAAGTCTAAAACATTTTCATGTATATAATAAAACTTAGCCTAAGTGAAAAATGAGGGTTTTTTATGGAAATGTTTTAAAAAACTTTATCAAGGGGATGAATGATTTATGAAGGGGTGTGATCTTTGATAAATGGGCTTAAGTACTTAGACATTATAAATTATGGGGCCGAGGGTTCGGTCCATCCAAAAGTCAAAGAAATGCTTTGAGCCCCTCTAATTTGATAGATATCTTGGTACTTGGGGAAATTAGTGAAAATTTAGGGGAAATGAGTAAGGAAGTTAATTATTTTGACTATGTTTTCTTGATATGCCTTCCATGAGATGTATGCTTTTGCCTTGTGATGAAAATAAAATATTTACACATTTAAACTTATCATTCACCACATATTATTCTGTAACCATTATCTACTTACCCTACCTACTTAACCTAGCATTTTTACTTCTTTATTAAGGTACACTTAGACTGGAAAACCCTTGTCAAACTTTTTTTTCTTTTACATGGTAATGCCTATCTAAGTCTACACTTATTATATCCAAGGGCTCAGATTAAATTGTTGAGCTCATTTTTTCACTCTACCTATCTACTTATCTGCTAAGATTACACTGTTTGGTCATATCTTTATTCTCTATTTCTACAACATGAAATTGAAATGTGAACTAGCCAAGTTTAAACTGTTTGACTATTCATGAATTGTGGCATAAGTGACAAACTGCACACAATTGTTTATTATACAAAGTGAAAAAGTAGTGGCAATTAGACTTGCACACTTTCCTGGTATTTCTTTTTGATGGGGTTCATTTTCTTTCATTTTTTCACCATCTTTTATTCTTTTCACCCTTTGATTTTTCTTTTAGGGTATACCCTATTTACATTTTTTTAATTTTTTTTTACTTTTACAAATATGGAAAACCTTTGCAACAAGTAAAGGTATGAACATATTACATAGCGCATCAAGTCAATCATGATATATGACACCTATTGGTATAGGGGCATAACAGTGGCCCCACTTGGGGATGGCTTTCCCTGGTGGAAAATCAAGAATAGTAGATCAGAGGCCTATGAACAACTTTGACTATGCTCTGCAATCCTCTTTTCCTTGCTACTTTATTGTATGTATGATGGTGACACTTTTGAAGCTTAGGGCCTTCTCTTCGGGCTTCAACTTCAAAATGTTACTATCCAATCAAAACTATGACATTACAAAGGATATAATATGTACATGAAGAACAAGGTAACATTAGTAAGTAGGATCAAAGTAATACTTTAACATCCAACCATTAACTGGTCCTTCTTCTGCTTCTATACCATCTAACTCTTTAAGAAAATATGCATTGTTTCCCTTGAAAGCATAGATGTGTATGGTCCTTTCCATAGGAAATCAAACTTCCCATGTTTTCCCTTATCCTCTCTTCTGGAATCCCATCTTAACACTTTATCGCGAAGGTAGAAATATCCTGCCTTGGTTCTTTTGTCAAATATCTTCTTAAGCTTCTTCTGTAACACTTGGGATCTTTGGTACACCTCCTCTCTAGTATGTTGTAAATTGATAGTTTCGTTTATCCTTCTTTGAATATCATTAGGTTCCACTTGAGCTTCTTGGATTATTTTCATGATAGAACTCCTAATGATGAAGGAAATACAACCTCCATGCCATATACTAACTCATAAAGACTGGTTCCAATGGATTTTTTAGTTGTAAGCCTGTCTGCCCACAATGCATTTATCAGTTTCTTGTTCCAAGTTTTCTTGTTTCCTTGCAACAATTTTTTGACGATATTAATGAGACTCTTGTTGGAAGATTCAGCCAGTTCATTCCCTTGAGGGTAGTAAGTTGTGGAATTGCCCAGTGTAATATGATACTTGTTACATAAACTGATCATTTTCTTCGACTTGAAAGCTACAGCATTATCAGTAATGATTTTAGTAGGGCAACCAAACTTGGACAATATATTGGTCTCTAAAAACCCTATGATCACTGTGTCATTGGCCTGTCTGGAAGGGATGGCTTCTATCCATTTAGTAAAATAGTCAGTAGCAGTGAGTATCCATTTGTGTTGGCCATAAGAGGTTAGATGGATTTCTCCAATGAAGTCAAGACCCCATTGTTGAAAAGGTTTCTCAGTGGAAATTGGTTTCAGGGGTAAAGGTAACAACTTTCTCTTTCCTTCAAAAAAATGACATTTATGGGCAGAAGTTACAAATTTTTTCACATCTACAAAGAAGGTTGGCCAATAGAATCCAACCCTTAGGGTCTTATCTGCAGTTGACTTCCAATAGAGGTGTCCACCACAGTCTCTTGCATAAAATTCTTGGAGATCCTTGTCAGCTTCATATTTTAACAAAGAATTCAATAAAATTCCTTCATGATTTTTCCAAAAAAGTGTATTATCTAAGATACAAAACTTTGAAGCTTTCATTTTTAAAAACCTATTTTTTGTTCTGGATAACCCTGGAGGAGCCTGCAGGTTTTGTAAAACATAAATTACATTAGGATACCAAGGTGAGTCTGAAAAGGCCTGGCTGATTTGTGAAGTTGCCATCTCCTGTTCGTCATCCAGTTCATTTATGTCCAGGTTTTAACAATTAGTTTCTGCCATGAGTTTGGCCAATCTCCTGTCTTTTTATCAGTTTTGTAGGTTTTATTTCTATATCATACTCTAAGATGGTAACAATCCATTTACCTCTTTTTCCCTCAATTCCATCCTGAGTAAGGATGTCTTTGAAAACTACATTGAGCATATAGGCTATGACATGAGAGTATAATATGTAGACTCTGAAGTCCTTAATGGCTTTTACCAGTGCAAAAGCTTGTTTCTCCATTATTTTGTCTTTTAATGATGCATCTATGAGTGCTTTACTAAAAAAGGCTATAGGTTTCTCACATCCTTGATCATCCTTTTGTAATAAAACTGTTGCTATTGTGTGTTCTGATGCAAAAGAAAAAATGATGAAGTCTCTATCAAATTGTGGACTAGTGAGGACTAGGGTTCTGGTTAAGGCCATTTTGATTTCCTTAAATGGTTGCTGGCCTCTACTGTCCATTTGATACTTGAATCCTTTTTAAGCATGTAATTTAGTAATCTAATGAGTTCTGCTAAGTTAGAAATGAATCTTCTCAAAAAATTTATCTTCCCTAGGAAAGCTTGAAGTTCTTTGATACTTCTTGGATGAGGTATATGTAGAATAGCTATGATCCTGGAAGGGTCAATTCGAATTCCATCCTTGGATATGATGTGATCTAAAATTTTACCCTCCGCTTGACTGAACAAGGACTTCTTTGAATTTAAAGACTTACTTTAGATGGTCCAAGTGTTATTGATATAATTTAGAAAAAATAGTTAAATCATCCAGATATATAACAAGAAAATCATGAATTTCCTTGGCAAAGGTAATGTCCATTGCCCCTTGGAAGGTTGCTCCTGCGTTTTTTAGTCCAAATGGCATTTAGATATACATAAAAGTGCCCCATGGTGTTATGAAATAAATTTTCTCTTATTCATCAGGATGAACCAAGATCTAGTTATATCCTGAAAACCCATCTAAAAGTGAAATTATAGAAGAACCCACTACTCTTTGCAAAATATGATCCATCTTGGGTAAAGGATAGTTATCTTTAAGAGAGACCTTATTCACATTTCTCAAATCAACACATAAGCTCATTTCCCGAGTTTTATTCCTAGTAGGTACCAAGTTAGACACCCACTCTGAAAATCTAATAGGGGCAATAATCCCTGCTTCATACAGACATTTAATTTCTTTTTCAATCAGTGGTAATAATACAAGGTTGATTCTTCTGAGTTTTTGTTTAAAGGGCTTTTGATTTTCTTTCAAAGGTATAGTATGCTGAATAATAGAGGTGTCATATGACTTCAAATCTTTGTAGCTCCAGGCATAGACATCCTGGAATTCCCTCATAAGTTCGACATATTTTAACTTCTAATCAGGAGGTAAAGATTTTGACAGTTTTATCATCTTTGAATTGTCCTCTGTTCCTAAATTGAATTCTTCAATATCTGCTTTTAATGGTTCCATTTTAGGTTTCTTGGGAATGTCATTGGAATCAAATAGATCTTCTAGAGGATTCAATCCTTTAGGTAGATGATTGTCTTTTAAGTTGATAACCTCTATTTCTTCTTCAATTATCTCATCAAGGTCCATTTGTTTTAGGTCTTGAACTTCCTTTTATGTGAATTTTGTGGGATGAAGCATATTTATTGAACATTCTTCCAAAATGTTTGTTTTTACCTCATCTATTTGATTAGAGTTAATCACTATATCAACATCTATGTGACTATTAGAAAAATCTTCATTTAAAGTTAAAAAGTTATTGATCTACTCATCACTATCGAAAACCTGCCAGTTCTTTAGATTATCAGGGATGGTTGGTCTGTGCCTAATTTCAACAGTAAACTAATGATTAGGTTCAAAAGGTAATTTGCAGATGTTGACAAACATAGCTAGGTTGTGGGATTGTAAGTTGTGTTTTCTAGGGATTGAGGCAAGCTGAGTTTCCAAAACAATGTTGAAAATTTCTATGATTGTTCCTCTATAATACCCTAATCTAGGATCCCTAGTTAAGTATTTTTCTTTGATCTGTTTAACAATTAATTCTGAATCTCCTATGGCAGATACTCTGATTGCTCCTAATCTTTTAATAAGTTTAAGACCCAGCAAGAGAGCCTCATTCTCTGCCATATTATTGGTGCACTTAAAATTTAATCTGTAGGCATGGCCTTCAGCATGGTCATTTTCTAGATTGTACACCCAAACTCCTACTCCTACCCCTAGTTTATTGACTAAGCCATCAAATTCTAAATGCCAAAGAATTTCATGCTCATAATTGGTGTTAGGGGTGGTAAGAATTTGTTTAACAGTGGGATCTGGTTTTGGAGCTGGTTTTTCATTCTCATCTGGTTTCTCTTTGGTATCTGATATTTCCTGAATCTGAACACTTGATTTTTCTTCTTTAATTTCTTTTGGTTTTGCTGCTAAAACTTCTAAAGTTTTGGAAGGATTGGTTTCTGAATTATAAAGAATGAATGAGTCCAAATTAGAGTGTACTAAGTAGATGGGGAAATTTTGTGTTTTTTCCTGACTACTTACTACATATTTCATCAATGTTTCTCTGTATAGTTTCTTTGGTGGTCCAAAAACCGAGATAGTAGCATATGACATATCCAATTGAGAGATCCCTGATGCTTAGCACCCCAGGACCTGGAGAATAACATGCCATATTCTGGTGGTATCTCTGCTACCACTATATCTATTAAAATTGTTTTTGCAGGGTATTGAACCAATGAGGCACACAAGTCTTTTATCAATCATAAACATCTCACCTGACTAGAATCAAAAGAAAAGAGATCTTTGTATGGTCTAGTGATTTCTTGGTCTAGCTTTTCCATTACAGACTTGGGTAGGAGGTTGTGAGATGCCTCAAAATCAAACATGGCATTGTGAAGAATCTTATCATGTATGTCTAAGCTTACATAGAAAGGATGAATTCCTCCTTCCAATGGTTTTCCATTCACTTCTAGGCCAAAGATTAATTCGGGATGATCACTAAAAACATTAATTGAATCTTCAATTCTAGTAATTTTCAGTGATCTACTGGTTTGACTTCAGTAGGCATCATGTTTAGCTAATTCAGATAATGGAACAATGATTTTTAGCTTACCTACTTCAGTTTCTAGATTAAAGGGTTTTTCTGTTTGGGCTTTTGAGTTTCAAACGGTAGTATTCTCTCTGTTTTCTGTGTTCTCCGTGTTTTTCTTCTTTTTAGGAGTGGAATTATGATTAGCAAGTTCTCCTAAGTCAACTTCTGGAGGTTCTTCCACAGTTCCTTTGAAAGGAAAGGAAATGGAAGACTGTTTATTCATTGGTTGATTATCAGAGACATCTTCAATTATGGTGTTAGAAGGATTAGGGTCTGATCTAGAAACAATTTGTACAGGTGTAGTGATTGTCTTACCTTTTATAGGTTGTTTAAGAACCTTTTGCTTGTTTGCTTTAGGAACATCAATTCGCCTACTCCTTAGGTTGTATTGCTTCTGCACCTCATGGATGGTTATGTCGCATCCTTCCCTAAAGTCGAATGATTCAACTGTCTGAGTTTGAAACTATTTAAGAATGTGATCCTCTTGATTCTCTTGGGTCAAGAAAACTTCTCTTTCATTACTGAGTCCCATCATATTTATTTGAGTGTCCTCTACTGGATATTCAAAGTTGGAAGCTTCTGCATAATTCTCCTGGACAGGGGGTCTAATGTTTTGGTCTGGACCGGTCTTCCCAGTGTTCTGGTTTTGTTTTTTCTAAAATGAGGATTTCTCCCTGTGTTGGTTCGTTGACCATCCCAGGGAGCTTTTCTTTCGATTGTCTCCACTCTGTCTCCCAGTCTATCCATCCCTTTAATTATGGCATCTAGTTTCTGTTCAAAGGGTCAGGATTATTCCTTTAAGGGTATTCTCCTTTCACTCCTAGCCTTGGATTTTTTAGACATTAGGTTGGCTTCAACACTGACAGCTATGCTTTACATATCTTCCAAAGTACAAGGGGCTCATTCCCTCATCTGAAAATCCATATCAGAGTCAAATCCATCTCGGAATTTGATCAAGGCTAAATCAGGTGGGGGTCTGAGGTTTTGAGGGATGGCTTTATAGACATTGTTGAATCTAGTGCAATAATCCTACACGGTTTCTTGTGTTATTCTCTTTAATGGTATTCTCCTTTCACTCCTAGCCTTGGCTTTTTTAGACATTAGGTTGGCTTCAACACTAACAGTTATGCTTTGCATATCTTCCAAAGTACGAGGAGCTCATTCCCTCAGCTGAAAAGCCATATCAGAGTCAAATCCATCCGGGAATTTGATCAAGGCTAAATCAGGTGAGGGTCTAAAGTTTTGAGTGATGGCTTTATAGACATTGCTGAATCTAGTGCAATAATCCTACATGGTTTTTTGTGTTATTCTCTTTAAGGGTATTCTTCTTTCACTCCTAGCCTTGGCTTTTTTAGACATTAGGTTGGCTTTAACACTGACAGCTACAGGGGCTCATTCCCTCAGCTGAAAAGCCATATCAGAGTCAAATCCATCTGGGAATTTGATCAAGGCTAAATCAGGTGGGGGTCCGAGGTTTTGAGGGATGGCTTTATAGACATTGTTGAATCTAGTGCAATAATCCTGCACGGTTTATTGTGTTATTCTCTTTAGGTTTTCATACCTGGATAGAATCTGAAAATGATCTTTCTTTTTCTCCTATCGGTTTAGGAGTTGTCTATGGAGAGTTTCTAGGTTGTCCATACTGTTTACTGCTACAGCTCTAAACCAGGTTCTAACTTCCCTAGTTAAACTATGAACAAATATTCTCATTCGCACATCATTAGCATCTATTTCATAAATTTCAATGTAATCAATCATCTTCTTGGTGTGTTGCTGGGCTGTATAGGTACTAGTACCATCAAACTGAGTGATCTTACTTTGGTAATCCCGGGGCATGGCACCTAAGTTTGTTGGTAATACTAGGAGAGCATATCTGTTTGCCATTTTTGTAGGTAATGATGAAACAATAGCTGGTGTTCGGATAGTAGTGGGTGTTTGGGTTGTGGATGGAGGGTTAGAAGGGGTGGTCTTATGTGGAGTGGTTTGAGGTTGAGATGTATGAGGGAATGATGATGAGCTTGCAGAGGCAGTAGTGATTACAAAGGAATTGGGTGTTCCTTCAGTGGTAAGATCATACTGTAGTGAGTTCTGAAAATGTCTATCAATTGACAAATTGACAGCTTGAAGCCATAATTCTTCGATGAACACTTGGTCTGGGACTAAGTCAATTAATTCAAAATCGGATGAAGTCCTAAACAAAGAGATCTCAAAGTATTCGACAAAGGGTTGGTCTTCAAGGTAAATCCACCTAACAAGACAAGATGATGATCTGAAGGTGGGCCAAGAACTAGCAAAAATTTCTTAACTTTCTTATTTCCTAAGAATTCTGGGGATCAGATTGGGGTTCTCAAACACTTCTGGTGGATTGGGATCAGGATTAGCTCTAGTGTAACAAGTCCTTTCTGAAACCAAGCTTTTAGGTCTTGTTTTTTAATTTTCTTAATTGATATCAGCAAACAACTTCTATGCTTTCTTTAAGATGCTTTAGATATGAGATTTAAACTTTCTTAAAGATTTATTTTAACTGAGGAATTGGTTTCCCTTGTGGAGTCACCACTATGTTATTACTCAGATTTTCCTTGAAGTTGTAAGAAGAAGGAAAGGGGTCGGAGGTAACAACAAACCATCTTTTAAGTACAGAATCTAGCCAATACATACTCAGAGAGGGCTCTCTCTTTAAGATTTAGCTTTGTTTTATAATATATTAGGCTAGTTATGAAATCTTGGGGGTTTTGATTGTGTTTGGTGGTGAAATTCCGGATCAGATGGATAGAACAGAGTATCTCAGGCCATTGGGCTATGGAGTCAACTGCAGATGGCTTAACTGGATAAGGCTGATTCAACAAAGGAGGGCTTTACAAGTCAAGATAGTTAAACAGGAGACAAATGGTAACTTGAAAGGGTGAGATGGTCTTAAAAGGGAAGAAGGGCAATTAAGAATCCTTCAACAAGTTTTAAGATGAGGGAAAGTGGGTGATCACTAATAAAAAGCAATTAAGGATTTTTTATTAAATGACCTCAATGATAAACTAAGAAGCAATGAGCAGTTAAGAATTCCCTACCTATGATAGCTTAGAAGAAAACATTTAGAATAAAAATAGTTTTAAATAAAGATTGCAATTAAGCACTTTTTGAAATATACTTTTTGCGTTTTAATATTCAGATATGAAACACAAGTGAAATATTAAACCAGAAAACAATAACACATAAGATATAGAATACTTATTTGTCCAGAGTTTAACACATGAATCCTAAAAAAAATCCTTTGCTTTCTTTCTTCATCTAGCCATCCATACAAGAGTTGTTCAACAACACTTCTATTCCAAAATAATAAGCCTACAAAAATGTCTAAGAATCTACATTCAGTACTTCGAATGAGGAAGTAATTATACAAAAATTGACAATAAAATATCTCATAACTGAGAGAGATATAATCTAGGATGACTAACTATATTTTACATAAAAATGGAGACAGATGGTATCGAAGATAGAAACTAATAGTGAATTGATGGCTTGCTATCTCTGCTTGTGTGAATGAGCTGGAGGCAGGCCTTATGATTAAGCATCTTGCTACCTTGATCGTAATTATGTGCTGGTTGTTTGCTTTTTATCTTCTTATTGATACTCTCTGACCTGTTCTGATACTCTTTACTTGTTTTATCCTTATTCACCTTTTTTACAAAAAATTATTATGGTAAATACTGAAAATTTACTTGTTTACCAAGATAAATCATAAAATCTCTATCATATCTCTCCACCAATCTTCCTTTGGTATCCTAGTCCTTTGAACCTTCCTCAGGATTTCATCAGCCTCTTCGTATTTTACAAAAATAGGCTAAACTGTAAACAAGTGTTTTAATTCATGTTCAACATAGAAAAGGTTCTCTAGACTGTCATAGAGAACTCTGTCTGTAGGTAGTGCCTTGGGTGCAGATGCACTAGCTAATGAACTGGCCTGGTTATTTGCATACTAACCCAATTTGTTGGCATAATCTTCATGCCTCATCAATTTATCCTTAATCACTAGAGGACTGGGAAGTCCTTTGCTCTGTAAAAGGCCAAATTTTCCCATAAAATCATCAATATCCTCTTGCATGTTCTGACATTTTTTTTCTAAGTTCTGGATCAGAGACCTTTTGGTCAATACCTTCTTAATTTCTAGGATAATCCCAGTTCTATCCTCAATATTTAGCTCTTCCAACTGGTACTTATTTCTGATGTTCAAAAGGTTTATTAGCCCGATAGCTTCCTCAGGCTTCCCTCTTAACTTTTCCTTAGTTTTCTGAATCTCTTGAAGAGCAACTTTCACCAGTTCAATATTTTCAAAAATTAATTGTATGGATGGCCAAACATCATTTATTGACTGAGTAATGTTGGTCCATAGAATTTTTCTTATATTTGTTAAAGGATTTTCAAAAGTGAGATCATTTTCCAATGTTTTTACCTACCGAGCCAAACCTTTATTCTTCCTCACTTCTTCAACAAAATTAATTTTCGAAACATTATATTTATGTTCTAAAGTGACAAATTTTTCCTTTACTTTCTGGAGTTCAGAAACTTAGAGTTTCATTTCCTCCATGGACTTGTTAGTTCTTCGGTGCTCTGTCCTGAAGTCCCTGCCTATGCTGTACCTATGCTTGTACCTGTAATTGTGTCTGTTGTGGCCAAAGTGACATTTGGTGCTAGAGTTGTTGCAAGTGTTGAGGGGACTGTCGTGGAGACTAGTGGTATTACATTTTGAGGTTGAAAGGTTGACTCACTCTACCTACTTTTCAGTGATTTTTCTAATTCCTGCTCAATCTCCTTTAACTGTTCATTTAGCTTGAGGACTAGGTCCATAAGTTCTTCTTCAGACTTCTTTTGAATAACTTCAGCACTTTTTGGATGCCTTGATGGAGGCAACTTTAACTGCTTTCTCAAGGTAGATACGTCTTCATCTTTCTTCTTTATCAAGGCCTCTGCAACTTTTACATCTTTTGGGTTGTGACCCAATCTAATAATCAACTCCTCTAGTTATTTGATTCTATTGTCCTTAGCCTGTGAGGAGGATTTTTCCAACTATAACTGAGCAGTAGTGTTGTTCAATGAGTTTTCCAATCTTTGGGCCATCATGGCTTTACTTGTCAAGGTGGTATACACCATCTCCCCTATATGCTTATGTAATTCAATCTAATATAGGGGGTGAATGTCCTTGGCCATGATGTTATGAAACCAGCTCAAGAAAAGATAGAAAAGATAGATCAACGCCTTATAATTCAGCCTCTTCGAGGGGCCAACCTCCTTTACATTACATAAATGAACAATTCTTGGATGATTCAAGTGAAAATACCTCCTTTCTATATATAGGAGTCTAAGGGGTCATAACATAATCAGAGCTGACATAACAATAATAATGTAAGTGCACAATAATA
>APFE030794638.1:120203-130893 GCA_000404065.3 Pinus taeda | reverse complement strand
TTCTATGGGGCACAATAGTAACAATATGGGCACTACATGGGTACATCAATATAATAGGTGGGTTGTACTAATAACAATAAGGGGTTACACTAGTGGTATAGGGGCCTAACACATGACCTCAAGATTAGTTTGAAGATAGTCTACCATTCACTGAGGATGTTGGACTTTGGGCTTAAAAAATTTCATCCACATCTTGCCTTCCTTGATGTCATAGGCTGACATCAACCTATTTTGATTGGTAGGGGCCACCTTTAATGGTTCATTTCTGGCCTTTATTTCTTTGAATTATTATTTAATATCTAGGGACTTGTTAGCTGAAGGCATAAAGGATGAAACTTCAGCACTTTGTTGTCTTTCTAGCTCCTATCTCTACGAGCTAGAAGGTGTCCCACCAACTGGGAATGTATGCTAACTGTCTGCATCTTCTTTCCTCTGACTCCCTGTAGTTTCTTCAAAAAATTCTTCTTCTGAATGGGAATTTAGCCTGTGCCTCTTAGCACCAGGCTGATCTGTCGAACCACTGGCAGGGGTAGCTAATTCCTTGTCTCTCTTTAAGCTCTTTTCCTCATTTAGAGGAGTCTGCAAAATTGGGGGGTCTCCCATGTTAACTTGAGTTGGGTGGGCCTGTGTTTGAGCCTTTTCTTGAGAGGTTTGAGGGTGCTTTGACATGCTTGATTTCTCTGTCGCTGGAGTGTTGGTCTCTTGTTCTCTTCCCTGTGATGTCTCTGCAACTGGTGCACTAGTCTCCTGTGAGTGCCTTTGAGAGGGTGAGGCACTAGTCCCTATTGTTGGCTTCTGAGAAGTCTCAAATTGCACCTATCCAAAAGAATCTAAGTCAAGTGTCTTTTCCATATCTTTCATGCCATTTTCTACATTGACCTGATCACTATCCATTTCTACCAGAGTCCCTTCCCTCCATTCATTCATGTTAGCATATTGCTCAATCTCTGGAATTCTCTGATGAAAATATGGTGATAGTCTATTTTTCATTCTCCTATCACAGATGAAACTGTGGGGGTCATATGAAACTTTTGTTTAATTTCATGTGGTCTTCTAGGATTTGTTCTGTTGCTCTCCATGCTTCCTTATTGCTGCAAACAAATGGGCCTAAGTGATCCTTGATCCTCAATTGTGCTTTCTTCTTGGCCTTAGTAAAATGAACCAGATCTGAGTATATCATTTGTCTATAATATTCCAAAGAAAACAGTCTCATTGTAACATATCTTGGTACCTTGAATGGGGGAAGCTCACAACCATATAGCCTGATCTCTATGTGATTCTGGTACAAGTACCAGTCACCTACCCTGTACTATTGATAGCTGAAGGATCCTTTTTATTTCATCATTAATCCTAGGAGGAGGATTTCCTGTCAGCAAGGTGGTTGCTAGGTGGACAAACTAGTCAATGGACTCACTATATGAATAAGGGCAAGCAAAAGATTCATGGAAGATAGAAGTCCAAAAGATGACAGACCTTGGATTACCCTTTGTATCAAGTTTCTTGACAGAAAATGGGAATTTGTCAGACTGATAGTAGAGGATGGGGTGATATATGAAGGTGGAATACTTGAAAACCTTTTCATTCTTCAGTCTCATGAACTGGTCATGGATTTTCTCAGCGATAAATGAAGCATAATTATACTTGACAGCAGGTGGTTGACCAAGGGTAAATATAGACATCAAAACTAGGGTCAATTTATCTACATACTCACTAGTGTTGAATCCCATGACTGCAGCTATCATATCAACTATAATTTTACCTGTATATGTCAAGAAAACTGACATATAAGGAGGGGGATCTTTAGGTTGATTTTCTTTTAATATGAAAGTCTAGCAGAGATGACTGAGTTCAGATTGGGATAATTTAGTAGATTTCTCAAGAAAATATTCGAGGGAAATGGGGGTGAGAGCTTGACCACGATGAAATTGCAGCATCTCATTGATTGATTCTGCAGTTATGGTGAAGAAGACTATTTGGTTGGGAGACATCATTGTTTTGAGGTTGGAGTCATAATTTGCATGGCACTGATGGATTATGTCAAGGAAAACATACACAGAGAGGAGAAATTACATTAGGAGATTGGATTCCCACAGCCCTATGGAATCATAGCCATTCAAGTGATTATCTCGGCATTAGCAAAACACTTTCAGATGGTCTTTATCAATGATTAGGTCCTTTATTTGAAAATCCTTATCCGCAATGGGCAGATAGTCTAAATCATGGTGAGGGGTGGTAATGGGCACAATATTTAGGGCTACAGGAATTTCCATTCTAGTTCTTGTGGATTCAGAAAAGAAACTGAGGTTTTTTAAGTGGAAATGATGAAATAGCAGGTTTGGGGAACTTGAATTCCAAGTATGGTAACTAAATTATGGTGAATTAGGATTCTTTTCAATTAAATTTGCAGCGAAAGCAAGTATTCAGAGGGTTTCTTGATGGGAATTTGGTAAATACCTGCTTTTATGGATAGGCACGAGAATACAGGTACACTAGGTGTGAATGGAAGACTCTGAGTGGCATCATTGGCAAATTTTGAAGTTGGTTGGCAACTGGGAGTACAAGCTAGTTGACCTCGTCGTCAAGTTTGCATGGATGTATAGGTTCGCATAATAGAATGACGAAATGATTTGTTTTGTTTTTTATACGAAGTTAAGAATTTGGAGGGTTTCGGGATTTAGATGGATGGCATCAGTGGGAGGATTTGATGTTTTTTCATTAGAGGGAGGTGGTAAGTGGTTTTTATCACACCGCTGATGGAGTGGGGGTGGTATATGGGCTCATCCACGTGATACCATACGATGAGCAATGCGTGGCGAGGGTATTGTTCAAAAAACTACTTCGCGATCACGTGCTAACGTTCAGTCGTGGAGGGTTGTGCGATATCCACGATAGTCATCGGATCTGGGAGGCTTGATCAAACAACTATTGGGAAGGGGAGGTGACGAGAGTTTAATGATTGTAGGCCCAATGCAATTAAAGATTTTTTAATCATATTGGGAGCAACGAGATTGGTCATTTAAGTTATTAATTAACCGTGGGAGTTAATTAATCCTTATTATTTAATATGGCGGGGTCGGGGTTCTTAATTAGTTACAGATTAACTAATTAATCCCAATTTCAAGTGCATTATGGTTATATTTAACCGAGGGGCGGGATATATAACATTTAGGGTTTTTACATAGTTAAAATAATATGGAAATGGGTAATGTTTTATATAGGGAATTTAAATAAGATAAGTTAGTAGTTAATATGACCAAGTGAAGTAAGCACTAAGTCTAAAACATTTTCATGTATATATTAAAACTTAGGCTAAGTGAAAAATGAGGGTTTTTCATGGAAAATGTTTTAATTTCCCTATGTGAAATAGGATTTTACTTAGGAAAAACTTTATCAAGGGGATGAATGATTTATGAAGGGGTGTGATATTGATAAATGGGCTTAAGTACTTAGGCATTATAAATTATTGGGTTGAGGGTCCGGTCCCTCCAAAAATCAGAGAAATGCTCTGAGCCCCTCTAATTTGATAGATACCTTGGTACTTAGGGGAAATTAGTGAAAATTTAGAAGAAATGAGTAGGGAAGTTAATTATTTTGACTTTGTTTGCTTGATATGCCTTCCATGAGATGTATGATTTTCCCTTGTGATGAAAATAAAATATTTATACATTTAAACTTATCATTCACCACATATTATTCTGCAACCATCATCTGCTTACCCTACCTACTTAACCTAGCATTTTTACTTATTTATTACGGCGAACTTAGACTGGAAAACCCTTATCAAACTTTCTTTCCTTTTACATGGTAATGCCTATCTAAGTCTACACTTATTACATCCAAGGGCTTAGATTAAATTGTTGAGCTCCTTTTTTCACTCTACCTATCTACTTATCTGCCAAGATTACACTGTTTGGTCAGATCTTTATTCTCTATTT
Organism: Pinus taeda; assembly: GCA_000404065.3. Lineage (NCBI taxonomy): Eukaryota > Viridiplantae > Streptophyta > Pinopsida > Pinales > Pinaceae > Pinus > Pinus taeda. The sequence goes on along the minus strand of APFE030794638.1, from coordinate 126,958 downwards.
CTACAACATGAAATTGAAATGTGAACTAACCAAGTTTAAACGATTTGACAATTCATGAACTGTGGCATGAGTGACAATCTACACACAATTGTTTATTGTACAAAAGTGGAAAATTAGTGGCATTTAGACTTGCACACTTTCCTGGTCTTTCTTTTTGGTGGGGTTCATTTTCTTTCATTTTTTGACCATCTTTTTATTCTTTTCACCCTTTGATTTTTCTTTTAGGGTATACACCCTTTAAATTTTTTTAATTTTTGTGATTATTTACAAATATGGAAAACCTTTGCAACAAGTAAAGGTATGAACATATTACATAGCTCATCAAATCAATCATGATATATGACACCTATTGGTATAGGGGCATAACATTAGGGACGACCATTAAGGAAGAAACCCATTGGTTTTCTAAAATAGGGTATACAAAATTAACATCCAGTAATTTTTGTAAACCCTGTTTGACTATATGCCTGAGATGTGGTTTTAACCTTATCTGGGGCTGCCAAATAACATGGGAATCCTTCTCTATATAAATGTGATGAGTACATACTTGTGGGTCGATTCCCTTCCTATCTGAATATTCCCAAGCAAAAGCCTGTTTATATCTACGAAGAATCTAGATTAATTTATCTTGTCACTGGTTGTCCAGATTGGCATTAATGTTGAGGGTTTTACCTAGTTCAATTTCAATTGTTACGGTATTATGAAGAACAACCGTTGATATATGATTATTGTTTGGAATTTCGGATGGATCTCCCTCAGATACATTATCAAGTATATATTTCAACATTTGACAAGTTGGGTTCCCTATGGTAGACGATGTGTTAATGAAATTGTTAATTACGTCATCTTCTATTTGGTTTTTGAGTTCGATGGCTTTGTCTAATGTAAGAGGGGAGCACAGGTTTTCTTCTTGGTATGTAGGTGGGTGTGGTCGATAACTTTTAATAGGCTCTTTAGGTTTAGAAAGTGGGTATAGGATGAGATTTTGTTGGCGTTTCCTTTGGTAATTGTCATATTTCCTGTTCGACATCGTATATAAGCATCTGTTGTTTCCAAACATGGCCTCCCCAATATTAGAGGATGCCCATCCAGTCTATTTCTTGGACTAATAACAATAAAATATATTGGGTATTCCCAGGAGTCCACAAAGAAAAGAATGTATTCTAGAGTACCTTCATGCCTGACTACTGATCTATCAACTACCTCCAATAGTTTGGAAGTTGGCCTTAAAGCTATAATACCCAAAATATTGTAGGTTTCATGAGTTAAAATATTGATGGTTTCTCCTAAATCTACCAGGTTATTTGGAAAGGTGCAATCCTGAATTTGGATAGTAACTACTAGATTTCTCAAGTCATCGTACTTGATAGGTACCTATTTTCCTAAAATGAGATCATATAATGTTCCTACAACATGAATTTTTGGTGGGTCTTTAGGTTTCCTTCCAGGATTTTTACCACATAATTCTTTGATTGTTTTAGCATAAATTGGAACGTCTCCTATAGTTTGAAGGAGCAGAATTTTTATACATAAATCTTTGAATCCCCTATAAGACCAAAATCGGGATAAATAGTCAGTTTAATTATTGTAAATCTTTCGAGGAATTGAGCAGGAGTTGTGGTTTTATCAGAACTTTGTTGATTGATAATAGCATCCGTTGGTTCTATGTCGAAAATAATTATGTTTGGAGGTTTTATTATAGGTTTCTCCTTTATACATGTTTCATTGTGTTAAGGTTCCTAATTAACTTTTTCATTCTCAAGGAAGACAACTCGTCGAGATCTCAGTTGTAGTTTGTTTCATTCTATAGGATTTACTACATAATTCAAATTTTCAACGATTTGTACATATTGAACAAGTTTGTTATTCAGATTAGGATTCGTCTGAGTTGGAAATTGTGGTCGTATTGGGGGTCGGGGGTTCGAGGGTAATTGAAATTAAGCTTGTAATGATGGTTGAGACTAGGGAAGAGTCCCAACAGGCTAGTTGATTGGTCATGTTCATCGCTTCAAGTTTTTAGGTCACATTGATTTTTGCATGGATGGATTATACCATTGTGAAGGATAGGGGTTATTGGTTACATTCTGCCAAGATGGAGTGGAATATTGTTCATAAGGCCATACAGGCCCATGAAATGGATTATTTGGCCAAGTCAGTGTAGGATAAGGTTGGGATTTCCGAGTGGAGTTAAAGGATGGTTGTCCCTGCCATGTAAATCCAGGAATTTTCTATTGAATATATTGTCCTGAATAAAAAAAAAAAGATGGATATTACATCATACCTGGAGGATGACCCTGTCATTGTCATTGTTGTCCCATGAGATATGTTGGGTTTGGATATTCCTCTGCTTCTTTGACAACAACCTTCAATGTTGGGAGTGACGGACATTGGTCTATTGAATTATCTTTAGTGAAAATAACGCATGTTTCAACCGTATCTAATGGACATTCTCTCTGGCTATGATTCTTTTGGAAACATGGACAGAATATAGTTGGGCCTCATTCTGCTTTGGCTTATTTCTTCTTGTCCTGCAAAAATTCCAACTGTGTAGTCAATGTGCCCAAAATGTCAATTTTAAAATCTTCAAAAAGATTACTAATTTCTGTTTGAGTTACACCTCATCCTGGAATTTTGTTGGTTTGAGTAAGAGAATCTCTAATCCCAGAATTGGTCCGCGTAGTTTCTGGTGACTACTTGATACACAATTTGACAATGTTATCATATTCCTCTTGGGAAATATCTCCTTGCCCCATCAAATTAAGTGTCTTTATCCATTCATATTTCATGCCTTTATTTAAGGTAGTTTTCAACACTTCGTTTGGTAAAGTGGTCTAAGGTGATCTCTGTAGGTTGTACTAAAATCTATCAATGTATTATTCTAAGGTCTCACCATATTTTGTAGTCATTTTAAAAATTTCATCTTTTAAATCCCTAGATCAACAATAATCCTGATATTTGGTAAGCATTTTTCATTGCATCCCAAGAATCTATAGTTCCTCCCTCTAAGCCTAGCAACCAATGCAGAGCTGCTCCCTTTAAAGTGGAAGGGAAGAGTTTCAGCTTCTGGGGATTAGTTGTATAATCATACCCTCTACACATAACATTGAACTCAAATAAAAATGCATCAGGGTCTTCTAAAATCATCCCATGAAAGGTTGTGATACTTTGTAATGGGATGGCTTTCATAGGAGCATTAGCCAATGTATCAACTATAGTATATTGTATGGTCAAGGTGTGGGTTTTAGGTCCTTGGTTTGGAGAAAACAAGTTTTCCATTTGGTCAAAAAATTTCCAACAGTTGTTAGGGATTTTGTGATCGGGAGGTAGTAGTTGAGCAAGGGGATTTACGACGTTCAACCCTCGAGGGAGATTTGCTGCACTACTCAAATCAAGGACTTAAAATATATTTTCTTCCACTAGAGTCGTAAGTGGTCCAAGTTTTGAAAGGTGTAGGCCTATCTCAATAGGTCTAGATACTATTCCACTTGTTTCTCCCTCCCCTTCTTTCAAATTACAAGAATTCCCCTCATTAGGAGGATTGTAATACTTAATAGGTATATCTTAAAAGCTTTGTTCCAATCCTTCCATCTGGCTATGAATCTTAGCATGAGTTGTAGTTGATGATTCTGCTACTCAAGGGGCAAGAGTATATCCCTTTCCAAATTTTGTTCGGGGGCCTACTAATGCTTGAGATTCAGATCTTCGAATGATTGTGTCTATGAAGGTCAATCTCCCAAGGCTCACTGGACCCTGTTTTTTTGTGGTTTTTGGTAGAATTTTATGTTCTATCACTACTTGGTTCCTATTCTTTTTCTTATTCATACACACCTAATAATTCAAATGTATCAACTAGAGGTGGGCATTAGCACAAGCTCTTTAATTGCTGCATGTGTAGATTCTTAACTTTCATCTTCAATACCCATCCCTTCCAAGATACGATCTATCACTCCTTTAATGACCTCCCCAGAAATGATGCCAAAATATTGGGTGGTAATTTGTTCCTAAGGAATCAACTCAATCCTTTATCCATTAATTTATCAAACTGGAGTTCGTCTTTCTATTACAAGGTTGTTGGCACAATCTATGTAGGGATAGTGCTTTAAATTACAAGAGTGTATGAGAAACTATCATAAACCAAAAGCTATAAAGAAATACTTTCAAAAGAAATTAAGTCCAATTAAACAGAAGTGGACCACTCTGTAGAAATCATGTAACTGTTTAACTAATTCAAAAACAAACATTAAATTCTATTAAACTAATTATCCGACTATAATGCAAAATTTCAATATGTATAACGCTTTTTGAAAGGAATCGACACTCAATCACTAATCATCCATAGTTGTTGATAATAAGACAAGGAACTAGAAATTCTAGAATTGTGCACAATTGGATAACTAGATCTAGAAACTCATAACAAGTCTAGTAATTGAAATGTAAATCTTCACACAGCTAAATAGAAAATCTTCGGAATATACAGAGAAGAAATTGTAAATCTAAGAATATTATGAAACTGAATAATAAATTAAGGAAATCATACAAGAAACAATAGTTGTGCATATGATAAGAATCAAAAGATAATAGTACATGGGAAGACAACAATATCTCCAGCGACTGGGCCCAAGGTCCCTAAAGATAACTGCCTTAAAATAAATTGAATATAAAAGATTATAGTCAAACCATTCAAAATTTCATTGACATCAATGTAAAGTACAAAAATAATGTGTAAATATTCAAATCAGTTTTGTTGTTCACTTTTACAATTCACCAAAAATAATAAAAAATCACCATTACTCTCTTTCTTACTACAGTTTAATATATATTACAATGCATTCTAACATCAGAATGATAAATCTATCCTGAGAACCATAAGATTCTCATGACCGCTTATTTAAATTAGAAAATCTAAATCATATCTTTTGTGTAATTGTTCTTATGCATATAAACATAAATCTCGAGCCAGCATACCAATGTTAATGTGATAATCCTTAAGACTCTGTCTTTCTTCATCTCTTGAGGGGAACAACAACTATCCATCAAATAGTTTTGCTATACATAAAGTAACACAGATTTAGAATTAAAGGATATCTAAAGTACTCAACTTAACTTATTAACAAGACAAAATACTTGAATATTATTAATTCTATTTCTAGAACTTCTAGCTATGAGATTACTATAAACTAGACTTAAAAACCTTGCAAAATAAATATTTAACTAGAGAAATAAGGGGAAAAAACATACCAATTTCATAACCCAACAACTACCGAAGGGTTTGAAGGAACTTCCAAATGTGTTGCAAGTTTTTTTTCCAAATATTGGTAAAGATGAGGATGTTGTCTATATAAACCACCACGAACGAGTTGGTGAAGGGCTGTAAGATGTCATCCATTAGCCTCATAAAAGTAGCAGGGGAATTTGTCAATACGAAGGGCATAACCAACCATTTAAAAAGGCCTTCCTTGGATTTAAAGGAACTCTTCCATACATCTGTGGGCTATATTGGAACATGGTGATAACTAGACTTCAGATCAATCTTGCTGAAATACTTGGCCCCCTTCAGTTGGTCCAGCAGGCTATCAATTTGTGGGATTGGATACATGTTCCTCATAGTGATTTTGTTTAATGCATGATAATTAATGCAGAGCCTCTAGGTTTCATCCTTCTTCTATACCAGTGCAATCGAGATCCCACAAGGTGAGGAACTTGGTCGGATGTGCCCTTTTTGCAACAACTCCTACATTTTTTTCTTAATCTCTTCATTTTATAGAATGGAGCAGTGATAAATTGGCTTGTTTCGCAAAGGTTCTTCAAGAGTCATATCGATTGAATGCTTGACCTGATAATGCAAGGGTACCACTGTGGGTGAGGAGAAGATGTCCCTGTATCCTTCCATGACCGCATCCACCTACTTCTCTTGCTTGGAGGAACCTTTCCCGAGGGCCATGGACGTGGCTATGACCTTCCCCTTACTTTGACAGTGAACCAAAAAGAAAAAAAAATTCCCAGTCTGGGAGATGACCTTACTTCATTGCTTATCAGAGATCAAAGAGATGATGTTGGGAGGGGCTACCTCCGGTATCCTGTATAACCTAGTACCCAAAGAAATAATAACAGAGTGACGTCTAGACTCATATACAACAAGACACTTCCATAAGTATGGTTGTCCTAATAATACATCACAAACTTAAAGAGGAACAATATCACACAATACCTCATCCATGAAGGGCTTGATGCTATAGGGAAGACGACACTGTTGGCTGACGCGAAGATCTCATCCTTTGTGACCCCACCCGATGGTGTACAATTGTGGATGTGATGTAGTTATTAGGCCTGGCCACTTCACAACCTTTGTTGAAATGAGGTTCTTTTGGCTCTCGCTATTGACAATGAACTATAGCGGAGAGCCCTTCACCCACATTTGTGAGTGGAATAGGTGCTCCCCCTCTTCTGGATCTTTAGTCTCAATCTTTTGGATCTTGGTGGTGGCCATAGTGGTACCAGGCTTCGCATCAATGATGTGCTTCCCTTTGTCATTCCCCTTGTCAGGTTCTAACTCAGAGTCGAAACAAGCGTTAGACTTAGAAGCCTTTAGCTCGGCCACCAGCGACTTCTTGGCTCGACACTCACTTGTGTTGTGATTGGAGCTCTTATCTAACTCACACCACCTTCTCATATCCTTCTTTGTCTTCATGGTGTTGTTCTCTTCTTGTGGCTTTGACAAGTTATCCTAGGTCGCTAAGCCTTGGATTTTCCCTTTG
>APFE030794638.1:87039-118783 GCA_000404065.3 Pinus taeda | reverse complement strand
ACAGATTATAGATATAACCATAAACACAAATATGCAGCATAAATAACACTTCATTTCATTAATATCAAATATTGAAATATGCTTACAAATAGAATGGAAATAAGACTAGCTCAGGTGATGGTAGCTTATCTCTGAGAAGAGATGTGGCGGCTACATGCCTCTGAATTGTGTTACAATGACGCTCAAGGGCCTATTTATTAATGGAAAACATGAGAAAACCCTAAACAACCAAAAACCTAACCCCAGGAGATGTAACGCCAAGAGTTTGTCGGCCCTGTTGGGGTTAGTTTGGCAACCAACTTCCCAGGGTCATAACTTGGTCATATTATCTCCATTTGGTGCATATGATACCTTGTTGGAAAGGTCTCTCCAATGAATACAATTTTTGTTGTAGGCCCTTGCCAATGGTTATGCAACTGCAATGGACCTAAAAAAAACACCATTTAGGGGGTCAAAACTACTCCCGAAGTCCAGGACCCAAAAAACAGCTAAAAATAGTAAAATTTGAAATAAACAAGGAAACAAATTAAACTAACTAGAGGTCTAGGTGCGATAGGTGAGTGGCCACCAATATCCACTTGGATAAAATGTTGAAATTTTAGGCATGGACAATGTTTCCACTTTTCATCTAGAAATGCTTTCAGAAAAAACATGCCCATAATGGAGTCACAACATAAACACTATGGAAGCCCATATCATGGATACCCTTAGATGAGAAATATGAGCAAATGGAAGAATCGAATGAACCTCTCATGATTGAATAAAATTCAAGTGTTGGGAACTCAATTAATGCATTTGATATTATATTCAATTTTGATAAGAAAATTGTTGAAGAACCACACACAAATGAGATTCGTCCCTAGCAGACAGCTAGTAGATATAATTTGAGAAGCAAGGGACGTGCTTCTGAGTAGGAGCTAAGAAAGAGATTGCTGAGAAGAATTTTTTCACCAATAAATTTCGCTCAGAGTATGTAACACAAGTATGGGAGTGCTCCTCCTTCAAATAACAAACCCACCAATAAGAAGAGTAAATCTATCACTTTATAAGCATCTAACTAGGTTACACCTCTAGATACTTCAACACCACTTGCTAAGGATGGGAGTATTGATTACAACATCATCTAATACAGGAAAAGAGCCCATGGAAACATTTCAATCTTTTAGCTCATGAAGATAGTAGGCCAATGTGAATTGTTTGTCCAAGCCTTTTCATCTCAGCCTTCAGCAGGTACTAAAGCCTCTACATCTCAAATTGTGTAAGGTAAATCTCATGGTGTTCTCAAATCTGTAGTAAAGTTTTTGAATTTAAATATTAATACTCTTTGCCCCCCTTTCATTTAACATTTAGAATATTTAATTAAAATGTCCATAATTGTTTAGTTGATTCAAGTGCATCTAAAAATATAATGTCTTTATCTATTGCTAAGAAAATTAATGCTAAATGAGATAAAACTTATGCACATCTCATAGAGTTGGACAGATCACTGTCTAGGCCATTGGTGAGCTCAAAAATGTTATTATTAATTTTTCATTATACCACAAATTACACCAATGTATAAAACTTGTTATTGTGGACATACCCGAAGCCTATGGCTTACTACTAAGTAGAGACTGGTCTCATAAGCTACAGGTATATTTTTCAAGAGACTAGACACACTTATGGCTTCCATTTAAGGGTAGAAATGACCAAACTCTGGTGGAAAGGGAACCCTACATGAAGTATACCATCACACTACATGAGGGACATAACGAGTGAGTCATATTTGTAGACATCACATTTAGAAATCATTTTTTAGAGATTGATTGTGAGTGTTATCAGGTGCAACCATCACCCCTCTCATTAGATACAAAGTTGGAGCTCTTTCCTTGCAATCCAAGTAGTGCAAATGAATCATGTAATATATATGTGCATACTAGTAATGTAGGAACTAGCTCAACAACTACTGGTTTGTGTACATTATATTTCGATGGATCTAAAACTAATGATGGTTATGGAACTAATTGTATACTTATAGACCCATCTAATAAGATATATATTCTATCATGTTGCTTGGAGTTCATGAACAATATTTTCGAATATGAAGCACTTGTATTACGATTGAATAAATCCATAGAACTCAAGATGGAAATGCTTAAGGTATAACTCATCAGGTATGAGATACTATCCACTGTGTTTCATCAATTTTGAAAAATTATCAACAAGAGGTATGGTGATTTATTCCTTATATTAAACCATTTAATAAAAACTATATTTCTAGAGGTTCTAACATTGCCATAGACTTATTCGCCAATGCAACTACTAGGATATCACTTGTGAAAGATGATTTTTCTAGATAAATTATTTTTAAACCATCTGTGCTGATAATGTCACTAACTTTCATGTTTTTAATGATGACCAAAATATAATGCATTTTATGGAAAATGTAGACATGTTCAAAGATGAAACCAATAAAGAAGATGAGCATGAGAAGGCTTTGCAGGAAACGATTGAAGCAATGAAAGGGAATATTATGCCAAAAGGTGTGGTGTCTTTTGAAAAACTATACAATCCTCAAAACTAATTCAAAGGACCAATTAATACTAAGACTTATAGCTCCACTATCACATGAAGAAGTCAACTTGGGAACTAGGGATAATCCGAAGTATCTAAACCTTGATACATATTTGTCTTCAAAAGAAAGACAAATGTTTATCTAGATTTTCAAAGAATAATGTGATGTGTTTTCAACATTCCATAAATACTTGAAAACATATACACACGTATTATCTAGAATGTGATTTATATCAAAGAGGGGGCAAAGCATTTTCAACAAAAACTCAAGAAATCCATCCAATGCTTGAGCCCATAATTTAAAAGGACTTAAGGAAGTTGATGGATACATGAATCATGTTCAAGACCATACATTTGAATTAGGTTTTAAATCTGGTTCCTGTAAGGAAAAATTATTTTGAGATATACTTGTATGTCATTTTTTTCCACCTCAACTAGGAATTTTATAAAGATAATTACCATGTTCCATTGATGGAGAAGATACTCTAGATGGTATCTGGGTCAGAGATGTTCTTGCTACTAGATGGTTTCTCTTGATATAATTATGTGCTAGTAGAAAAACTAGACTGCTTGAAAAATACCTTCTGAATAAAGTGGTGAACTTTTGTCTTTAAGTGCATGTGATTTAAACTTATCAACGTTGGTGCTACCCTTCAAAACGATATGGGAATTTATTTTTGTGGCTTGATCGGACATAGTGTAGTTTTTTATTTAGATGATGTGATTGTATTCTCTTTGAAAATATCAGATCATGTGCATCATCTAAAGCAGATCTTTGAGCGATGTCGCAAGTATGGTTTTTCTTTTAATCCAAAAAAAATAATATTTGGTGTGTTAGAAGGCACTCTCTTAGGACACATCATTGTAAAATGTGGAATCAAATTTGGTTCAGAAAGGGTCAAATATATAGCTCAAATCCCTTATCACATAAATAAGAAGGTTATGCAATATTTCTTGTGCAAATTCAAGTCCAATTATGCACATATTGTCAATCCATTGCAAGAGATGATAAGGAAAGATGCATTTTATAAATAGGAAAAAAGGGAGAAGGATGATTTTTCCCTTATTAAGCAATATATTGAAAATGCTCTTGCGTTATTGAGTCTAGATTGTGTCAAAGCTTTCTTGTTGTACACATTTTCTTCTAATTCAGACATTGTGAATGTATTAACTCAAAAGGATAATGAAGGAAATGAACGGCTCATATCTTTCACGAGTGTTTGTTTATAGAGGTCTAACTTGAATTATGCCACCATTGATAAACAAGATTACGTAATGTATAAGGCAGTAAGAATTTTCATGCCCTATCCTCTGAAAGCACACACGATTATCTATGTACCTCAACCAATAGTCAAAACACGTTTTGTGCAACAAGAATTGGGTGAGAAAAGAGTGACCTTGATGACTGGCTCACAAGAATATGAGCTCGAGCTCAAACGTGTTCATACCATAAAGGGCCTTGGCCTTTGTCAACTTGCATTAGAAGCGAGAGATTCTTTAGAAGAAGATCTTTCAGGATGAGAAAAAGAGATAGAAATGTACAATATCGAGCAAGTTCCTCCTACCTCTTCAACTGAACCTTAGTACTCCAACACACGACAATATCTAGAGCATGGCACCTTTCCCACACATTGCTTGTTTTTTATAATGCAACATAATTTTGTTCCTTGAAACTATGTAATTTTTCATTAGAAAGTGGGATTGTTTAAAACATGAATCTAATTATTAACCATAGGGAAACAATTTAGAAAAACAGACAAATACAAATTTCATCTACATAATCAAGAAAACCATATTTTCTAAACAAAGGAACTCGCATAATGCTTTGGTGAACACAATATGGGTTGACCATGTAACTCCCAATACATCGTTTAAAAATTCATCTTACTTCCTTGTATATGTTAAAGAAGTTATCCTGCCACCAAATATGTATCTCCCATCCATGTAAATTTCCCAAGAATCCCACGAAAAACTTTGTCTTTTGGTTCAAAGTAGGATAGATACATTTCTTAAGCTTAAGGAAGAAAGGCTCAAGGCAAAGGAAATATTTGTCATACACCAAAATCCCATCAAGCAGTGGTTTGATAAAAAATATGTTGGAACTAAGAATTTTGATGTGGGTGACTTAGTACTAAAGTGGGATAAAGCCCACAAAGAGGAAGGAAAACACACAAATTTCTAATCTATGTGGATAGGCCCCTAAACCATCGATCATAAACTTGGTCATAATACCTTCAAACTAAAATCCTTAGAAGGGAGGATTAATCCTCTTCCTACAAATGAAAGAGATCTCAAGAATTATTTTTAGTAGCAACTTTGGCCACATTCCTTGTACAATTTGTTCTTTGTTATTAGTCTTGTGTTTGTCGTGTCGCATCATGTGTGATTTTGTTACTCATCATTGTATATAAATAAGACCCATGTGTCAAGATGTGTTTGTATTTAAATGGATTTGTGGTGAAATAGATAAGGGATGTGATATCTGCAACGTTTGGTTGTCTATTATTTCTCCTTCTTTGTTTGGGAAGATGTCTTAGGTTGTGTAACGCATAGATTGAAAATGATACATTCAAGAAGTGAACCTTGAGTAAACCCCATGATACTTTCACTTATATAGAATCTTCACTCCTCAACTTGGTTTGGAATCTACTTGGTGTTATTGATGCTCATCCAATCGAGCATACAATGGATAAGGGGAAAATCTATAATGAGAATATCTATATTAGAGGTTACATATATCCTTCTCTAAAGGGGAAACCTCTTCTACTCTTAATAATTTAGGATCCCTCTTCCACCCCATTGAAATAATAAGTGCCTAATCATAGTTCTATTAAATAAATAAATAGAGGGTACAAGAAGAGAAAGGCTGCATGTGCAGAGAGTTGAAGCAAGCAACTTTTTCAGGATACTGAACTGGCCTGCTGGGAGCGACATGATGCTTGTGCTCCTGTAGTGACTCTGTTGGGGTACTAAACAGACCTGGTGGCAGTGAAGTAACACCAAATATGAAAAATAAGACTCTAAACATCTTAAAATTACCATTATATATTACCCATTCCTATATTGAAACAATTGGGATATGGCAAAGTTGTTATGTGCGTGTTGAACCAAGATAAGGAATGGTATATAATATGTTCAAAACTAGGGAAAGTGGGAAAGTCAAGGAAATCTGATAGATAAATCAATAATTTCTGAAGGGCCAAAGACTCACTAAAATCTATTCCTAACCATAGAAACTGAAGTCTACCTAGTGTGTCACCAAGTGTTGTCGTTGCTACAACGCCCTCCAAATTTTTTCTATAGTTTTGATTTTGGAGCCTATCTAATATCTTAGTACATACCAAGTGTCACTTTGCATCATTGAGTGTCATTTCATGTTATTATATGTTTCAAGTGTCCTCATCCAATCCTAAGTGTTGTCAAGTCCTCTAGAACATCCACAATGCATTTCACAATGCATGTATATTTACTAGTCACAAGATGACATTTTGGCCATAGTTTCACATACTTTACTTAATAAGATTGAATATTATTAGTGAGATTTCATTTTAATGTACACTTTTTAGTATTGGATCTTGTATAATTCATACTAATGATATGTGTCACGCTTGATTTTACCACAAACTCAATAAGTGTTTCCATGTGCTTCCCCTAGACTTAGACACAGTTTTAACTAACTTACCTACCAAGCAAGGGAAATTGTATAGCACACTCCTAATGCTCAATTGGACCCTATTCATTGTTCCTATTTTTCCATGTGCCCCTCCTTGACACATAATGCACTCTAAAACAACAAGCTCCCCTTCCCTCTCCGAACTACGCCCTTCCTAAGTCTTTCTCTTGGTTATGCACATGGTGCACTAACAGTGAGCAAGGAGCCTCCCTTTGTCCTTCACAGTGCACCTTGCACCCAACTAGGTGCATGGAATACCATTAACCAATAGTCAGACCTTCCTTCCCTCTTAGGAATGTGCCCTACGCCCCCATCAATCCCTCACTCTCATTTGAGCACATGGCACACAAACAAGCCTCATATATACTTCTGTATACCTTCCTAGTACACCCTGCACCCTCCATCAAGCCTTCCCACCTCAATGGAGTGTAAAGTGCATCCTCAGGCATTAGTACCTAGCCCTTGTCTCTTAACAATACACCTTGCACCCAGAGCCCTTATTTCTCGCCCCAAAGCACACTATTATCATGGAAACACAAAATTTGCATGAGACATGATTAGAGTAGGATATTTTCGAGTTGATGTTTACTTTCCAAGAGTAATCTTACATGAATATTATTCTAGAACAGCATGGTGGGAGTGCATGAGGGGATTTGTCAAGAGGAGAATATGAGGAAGCATTCAAGAATGAGATGACACACGGTCTAAAAAGTCAAGAACATTGAATCTCAATGATCAAGGTGATCCACAAGGACTTCATATGATCCTAAGACCCTTTGTAGGGTGAAGAGCATCAATAACTCAAGATCCACATCAAGAAACAAACACTTGAGTGGCAACATTGTCACCTCCAAAAAGATCTATGTCATAAGTCATTCTAAGTCTGAGTCACTTATACGGTGATGTCGAATTGATGATGTAATATTGTAATCATTTTGTAGAATCCCAAGAGTGATATATGGACAAAATAGTAACATGGAGAAGTCCAAGAGTCATTATAAGCTCAAAAGATATATGGAAGTTCAAAAGTCATTTAGAAAGGTTGTAAATATGTCCTAAGGTCATTAGAAGCTAAAAGGTCATGTAGGAAGTCCAAGAGTAATAGGGATATGAAGAGTCATGTCTCTAGTTATAAAATAAGCCTCATTAATCAAGGAAAGCACATTTAACCTTGTCTTCTCCCATAAAGCATTAGAGAGATAAAGATTGTTCTTTTGGAGAGAAAGTAGTGGATCTAATGCTCCATTATTGGAGCTAGTGGTGTTCATTGTACTCATGTATCTTGGATATTTTGCTTAATATTTGAAGCCTATTCATCCAACATATTTTCAGGCATAGATCATGGATGTTTTGAGACTACTCTTTGAATTTTTGCGGTTTATTTCAGCAATACATGCATTGAAGAAATGAAACTATTCCGATGGGTTCGGTGCTCATCTTCTTGAAAGTGTATTGTGATGTTATAATAATCATTGCATAAAAGTGAACCATTTCATTTGATGATAAATGATTCTCTTCCATCTATATGCATGTGTCTCTACTTGAATAGTACTATTATTTTTCTTTTAGAGGTTCAATTTAATTTCCTTATAGTAAAAGAACCTTTATACACTTATAATTAAACATGTCACAAGGCATACTCTCTTTCTCATTCAAAGGTACATGCGTGCTAATCTCTTTCATTTATTTTTCAAGCTAAGGAAAATCTTCAAGTAAAATGGAAGTTGGGCCATATTCCCAGATGGGACTCCTATACCAAATGTTGTGAGGTAATATTGGGACTTCACATCAGGGAGATCCCCCGTATGTTGTTGGGATCCATCACCATCAACACACTCTTACACTAATAATGAGCTCCACTCTCAAGCTATTCACTTGTCGTTTCCTTCCACATGAGGAAATTTTGTCTTATTGTAATTTTGTCCTATATCGCCACCATTTTTTAATGTAAATTTCCTTTCATGACAGTAATAAATTTAATGTAAAAGAATCCCAAGAGACAAATGTGGAATATGAAGAGTCACATAGGATTTCATAGGTTGTAGAAGTAAAAGAGTCATGAGGAAGATCAACAGTCACTTTCGTTTGTTATAAATAAGCCCTCATAACTCAAAAAAAAGGCTTGAACTTTTGGAGAATTGGACTTGGATTATCTAGCTGTGCATAGGGAAAAATATCATTCTTTGGAGGAGAAAGTGATATCTTCATGTTCCACTATTGGGTATAGTGTTTCATCATTATAACAGTGTATTTGGATCTTTCATTTAATCATCAGAAGCTCTTAGAGCCAACATACCTTCATGCATATATCATGAATGTTGTAAGACTATTATTTGAATGTTTGTAGTATATGTTTATGTCAGTGCATACTAAAGAGAATGAAATATTTTATTAACTTTAGATATGAATATTACTGAATGTATGTTGTTATGTGTTTCATGATAGTTATTACCTTGAAAACTATTTTGAAGGTTAATTAATGATTCTTCTTATATTGCTCTCGTTTATCTCTCTTAGGATAGTACTACTACTTTTCTATTAGAGGCCCGCCTCTTATTTCCCTTTCATGAAATATCCCTTTACACTTTTTAATCGATGTATCACAAATCTTACACACTTGCTTCCCCAAAGTTATGTGTATGATCTCTTGTATTTGTTTTGCATCTAAGGCGTACCTCTAAGATCTCTTGCAATGGTGGCCAGAACTAATATCTGGATGGGGCTCCTACACCAAATGGTGTGAAGTCTAATTGGGAATTCATATCGAGGATACCCCTTGTATGTTGGTAGCATCCAACACCATCAACACACCTGAAGAAATGTGGTTTTTATCCCTTTTTCTACTCACTTATTATTTTCCTTTCAAGAATCCCAAACCTTCAAAATTACTCAACACTTAGAAGATTTTCAAACTATCACATACCATTGGAAAGGTCTTTGTTGGGAATAATAAACAACATAACATTTAATTGTCAATCCGGGAGTTCGTAAAATTAGAGGTGCAGCACTGGCAATGCCAGAGAAAGACTATAGCAACCTGTAAAACAAAACCCTAATTTGTCCTGCAAGAAACAATAATTATCCACTCTGATCCTGCAACTAAACATACTCAATAAAATTGAAACACTAATATTTCAAAATCATTAACAACCTTCTAAGTCTTGGAAAACAATGCATAAATTCTCAATTCAATTCCTACACTAGATTTGATAATTTCATTAAAAGAAAAAGAACTTGATCAATTTAGACACTAGCTACTTCACTCATTAAATTATCAAGCAAACTGAGATTTCAAACTAGATAAATAATAAAAAGTCTCAAAAAAACACAAGTCTCAATCCATTCAATCACACAAGAGTGCTTAAAGGAGTCACACAAGACATCAAAACATTCTTGCACAATCTTAATTCTAATTCTCTAGTTACTATAATTACTGCACTGCTCATGCTTTTCATTCTTATACTACTCATGTTGATTCACAGTGTGGCCAACTAGATGCGCTAATCAAATGTATAACTTTCATGATAAAAAGAACCTTACTTTGTCCAATATTCTCAAATAAAGAAAATTATCCCAGGAAAAATATTTAAAACTGTTTGAAGGGAAGAGAATTTGTAAGAGGGAACAAACACACATTACATAATGATTGTAGAAAATAAACATGAAAATCGGGTTTTGAAGTAGTAATTGAAAGTCAATAAATAAACTCTAGACAAACCCTTCTCACACCAGTTCATTTGAAACACCGGAGAAACTTGTTCCACCCATGTATATATAGACCAAGCGCATTCATTGTCTAGTCATGCTATATTCAAAAGAAACCTATAAAATATTCAATCACTAGGTTGTGCAAGCACTTGCCCCTGATTTGGCTCTGTCTTAAAAGGAATAAAATGATAGCAGTGAACAAGTCTGTGATAAAAAAAATACAAAATTTTGAATCTTGCATTTATGTATTATGATAAAACTTATATTGTTGCAGATCTTCTTTGAGGTCATTTCACTTATGTTCTAAGTTGAAAAATATGTTTAAATGAACAAGGCATACTCTGTATTTATTTCTAATGAAAACCAAATATTTTAGGGAAAAGTCTTGTTAAATACAAATATCAAATTTTTTAATGCATTCAAACCAAAGTCACCAATGCCCAAAGAATGATTCTTGCATCAAATATATACAATTCAACACGCTATACATAATAAATGAGAGCTAATCATGGTATATCATGCACAACCAGATTATGAAAATATGGAACAAAGTTTCATATGAAAGAACTTGTCATGAACCAATATCAAACCTTTGTTTTCCAAAGAGCCTCTCAAACACATCTTTACCAAATGGAAAGTTACTCCAACCAAATCCTAAGGAATAGATGAATGCTTTCAAAGATGAATATGTGCATAATGAAAATAAAATAACCATCACAATGAAAGATCCTAAACATACCCAACAACTCCTTTCTAGATCTGGATACTAAAAGAATCCAAACTTCACACAAATTGTATTTAAAAAATAGAGCTTTTGGAAACAAATGAAAGGATACAATCCAAGCTATACAAAGATACAAAACTTAAGCAATGATCATACACCACAATAAGATATTTCTCAAGAATCAAACTATGCAGTGCTAACTAATTAGAGGGTAACCAACTGGATTGGTTGGGCCCAAACCATCCAACTCATTCCCTTATTAAAGAGAACTCAAATTACAGAGGAATGCAAATCTTTAACAAAATTGAACAAGAATGGAAAGGGAACCTGAAACTAATGCTTCTTAATAAAAATATCTCAGTACTTAATGCATCTAGAGCTCCATAGTCCAGCTCCAAATCGATATGAGGAAGGGGAAGATCCCCCAACACTCAACTCAGTGGCATGAGAATACAAAGTCTGGTTTTCTGTCCCCTTTTACAGAGCCATGATTTGGCTTTTCTATAACTTTAAAATGACATGACAAGTTTTGAACAAGCAAAACCAAGAAAAAACTAAATGAGAGGGGATCATAACAACTTCCCATCCAAAGGAATTATATTACAACCAATAGCTAATAAAGGAGACACGAATTTGATATGAAGTTTCCATTTTTTTACAAATCTGGACAAGTTCCTAGAATTCTGGAAAAACATTCTCTTTTTATAAAACTGCCTCAAAGACCCTCATGTAACTTTTAAACCATTTCGAATATTTGAAAACGGTTTCAGTTCTACATAATTTTTTTTACTAGTAAAAACCCCATATGCTTATATTTTCGATATTCTCCTCCATCTTCACGCAAATCGAGGTCAAACATGGCAGTTTGGAAATTGTGTGGATTTTGAGCAGATTTGTTGATTTGCTTCTAGAGACCCACACATGTGACCTGGGTGCAATACAACTCATGCGAAGGTGTTAGAACATAATTGTTAACAAAAATCTTCCTCAGTTTTCCCGAAAGCATGCCGATATGTCAAAGCTCCAAATTGGTGGCTCTCTAGTGTAGGAATGTTGCTCTTTAGTGTAGGAACATGTCAATGAATGATACATGCACCTATGAATGTCAAAAAGGATCCACGATAATTCCATATGTGAATTTAAACTACCATCTAGCATTTCCGCCATGGAAAGCTCGAATGATGAAGTAGTCGAAATAGACCTCCATTTTGGTGCAGGATCTCTATGGATTGCAGGACCTGCATGAACAACATTAACGAACATCAAACCTAAGAATTGAATATAGAGAAGTTATAAAATGCAAACCAAATGTAAATCTTTGCTATTGCATCAAAAGAATATATAAGTGCAATAAAAGTTCATAAACTAGTAAAACAAGGGAATAAGGAAGGCATCAAATGGGAAAAAAGATGCATTAGATACAACAATTTTAGGGCCTAACAGTCTTTCTGAGGACTATCCAACGATATAGGTCACAGGTTATTTTTACTTGATATTATATAAATAAAGTGCCTTCAACCTAACATCCATTGAGCCATTCATCCACTAGCCATAGTTACAATGTTTTTAAGGATTCTTCAATTTTTATGCTACTATGACAGTTCTCTACTAAATAACCTAAACAACCATCTCACTGCTTCACTTGACATAAATGGTTGTACTTTAACATCGAAGATCAATCACAAGTGTCAATCAATGACAACATTGTGTCCAACACCAAGTAAGTTGAGCCATACTGAAGTGCATCCTCGATCCCTATAAGAGTAAATGAAAGTCACATTTGATCTCTGTGCATTATATTGTAGACTTTGCATCAAGCCATGTGTTATAGGGGTGAATAAAACATTATTTTACAAGTAGATATTGTGGGGGTATGCGAAATTTTGTGATTGAGAGTGCCTCTGAGAAAAGGAAGGCCAAGAGCTATTGTAAAGCAAGTTGAATCAGCAAGTCAAGCACATGAGAGTAATGCGGTCATGATGCCTAGGCAGGATAGAAGGATGAGTGTATTGATGAACATGAGTAGAGTCAAATATAGAGAACATTGAGTTGAAATATAACCAAGTAGGAGCCAAAGGAATGAGGAACAAGTTCCTAGTTAATAGTCACCTATAGATATAGTTTGAAAATCCAATGAAATAATTGTTTACAGGTTCATCAGGTTGGTACTATCACATTGGGAAGTTGATACTTCCATCAAAGTGGGTGTTGGAAGAACAAATTGGTGGTTGGTACCTCCTGCAAGTGGGTGGTTGCAAAATCAAGGAGTTGGTGCTTCTTGTACTTTGATAAGATGTCTAGAAAGAGGGAGATGGTGATTCCTGCTATTGGGTGCTACCAAATGAATTAGGGATTTGTTTCTTCTTGTTGGTTGGTGCCAACAAAACAATTAAGATAGTTAGTGCTACCTTTGTATGGGTGCTCACGAAACTTGATGTAATCTTAATGGTGGCTTTAGATTCACATCATAACAAAAAAATATTTGTGGTTTTCTCCTTTGATGGGTTTCCACGTTAAATGTTATGGGTTTCATATGTGTATGTCTCTTATGGGGTTGTTGTGATGTTCATGTATTGAATTGTGTTGCTACTTACATGACATGTTACTGGATTTCTACATGAATGGATTGTAAGTAAATGGAAAATTTTAAAGTGGCGACAATTGAAAAGATAGTCTTAATATTCATTCACTACCCCCCCCACCATTATTAACCTAGTTCCCAACATGTGATTACTCATGACTCGCTTTCCAGAGGATGTGATCAAGAAGTGGTTGTGTACATTCATTAATCAAAATCAAGACCAACTATCAATTGTTGAACAACTATGGTCATACTCCAAAGAAATAGATGAAGAAATATTTGTGCTAGAAATTAAGCAAGATATAATCACCTCACCAAGTAGTACATCGAAGCATGGGTAAGGAATTTTTTATACAAAATTGTTAACCCTAAATAATTGCCTTAGTAATTAGATTAACAAACAACATATCCAACTTATACTACAATAACAATTGATGTAAGACAATTTTAGGTTTTAACACCATACAATTAATTTCCATAAATAGATTCTTAATAAATTAGAAAATATGCAATGAAAAACACACACATACTCACACACACACACACACACGCTTATATATAATAAAACATATACATTTCATGTGATCCATGAATTTCCAATCCATTTACCCTGGATTATAATATAATAAAAGTTCCTTAAATAAATCTACAAATCCTTGGGAAAAATCATGATGCATCATAAAAAATACTTCTAGCAAAATCATGTGCCAATAAATGCCTAAAAGAGATTCAAAAAACTGCCCTATTTTTTTTTAGTGGCACTTCCCTAAAAAACTTGTGCAAGGGGACATCCACCTCCGAACAGGGGCGGTTGTTACCCACCCACTGCAAATCACACATTTTATAGCACGCGAGGATTGTCTTGCAAATAATATAACACATACCCAACATTCTCCCACTTTTTTTTTCTTTGCACACAAGGGGTTAGAGGAATAGATGATCAAAAATCTAGGGAAATAATTCCAATTGTTTCTCTACTCCAAGAGTGCTTCTCAATGCTCATAGAATTTGTTAAGCTACAATAGTCTTCAAAGTGTCCACTTTTTCCAAAAACACCTTCTTTCCTTTAGTCATATCTCTCACGAAGTCATATTGAACATTAATATGATTTGAATGATAAGTCGACTTTTTTCCAAAGAATATTTCACTTTAGCTATCACAATCTATCCTTACGACTTCTTGTACCAATCCATTACCCAAGCACAATCTTTGTAACCATACTTATTCCTTGTTCGCATTAGTGGCTACCATGTATTCAAATTATTTAGTTGAGAGTGCCACTGCAAATTATCTTTTTCTCATCCAATTGATTTATACTTTAAATAGGTTAAAAACATATCCAATTATATTAGTTTTATGATCTAGATATCGAGCATAGTTTGCATCAACCAAGCCATGTATGTCCAACAGTTTATCCAATCTTGATCTTCCTTGGTAACACATTCCATAGCATGTAGTTCCATGAAAATTCCTAAAAATCCCTCTTTATTGATACGTTCAATGCTCTTTCCCTAGTTTTTAGATATACTTCATTTCGCTTAATCAAAAATTCAGGTTTCTCTATCTCTTTTAATTTTTGTCCCAAAGAAAAAATTTGCAACACCAATATCCTTCATGTCAAATTTAGAGAAGAGGTGAGTTTTCATGTCCTAGATGATTTTCATGACATTTATAATCAACAAAATATCACACACATAAAAGCTAAAATAACAGCAATATCACTACCTAATTTTAAATATACATAATGATCTATTTTGCTCCTTGTGAAGCCACATCCTAGAATATAACTATCAATTTTTTTATACCACATCCTTCGTGATTACTTTAACCCATATAGGGACTTTTTCAGCCTACATATTAGGTCCCTATTTCCTTTCACAATAAATACTTCTTGTTTCTTAATGTAGAATTCCTCTTCTAGATCTCGCTATAGGAATTTTTTCTTCACATCCATTTATTCTACTTCAAGATCCAAGGAAACAACAATAGATAAAAGAAATATAGTATATTTTAACTTGGAAACAAGAGAAACAATATCACAAAACTCAATTTTCCCTACCTTGGAATATCCCTTTACTACAAACCAGTATTTTCCTTTCTTCATTCTACCTTCTACATTCAACTTCTTCTTAAACACCCATTTAATTCCAATGGAATTTATTTCAACCAAGAACTCCACTAAAACCCAACCCTCATTCTTGTCCAAGGATTCCATTTCTTCACCATGGCCATTTTCCAAAGTATTCCACCCAATGAATCCAACATATTCTTAATAGTTATAGGATCATCATCAATAATAAATAAAGTAAACTTTGAATGGAAATCAAGTGGAGTATACCTTTTTGGATGCTTTTTTTCCTTAACCGATCTCCTCAATGTTGAAGTTTATGGATCTTTGTTTTTTGATTCATATTATTTTATAGAGTCTAATTCATCATCCTTGAATTGAAAAGATATATTTTGTAGTTCTTTCTCCCTTGGTAGGACTTATTTTTTGACAACATCTTGAATATACATGAACTTCATAGTTTCTAGGTTCCAAAGTTTATAACCTTTCAATCCATCTTTATATCCAACAAAGATACACATTTTGTCTTTCTTATCTAGGTTAATCATATTCTCCTTTGCAACATGTACATAAGAATCATGACCAAATATCCTAAGATGTTTAAGAGAAGGTTTCTTACCAGGGCATACCTCATGTGGAGTCTTTTCAATCAAAGTTGATGAGGGTGATCTATTTGCTAGATAACATGAAATGTCCATTGTCTCCACCTAGAATTTTTGTCCTAAATTGGTACCACTGAGTATGTTCCTTTCTCTCTCCATCAACATCTTGTTCATCCTTTCTAAAAATCCATTAGGTTGAGGTGTGTATGGAGTCTTCTTCCTTGCTATACTGCATTACTTATAGAATTCTTCAAATTCATTCCCATTGAATTGTCCAACATTATTTTTCCTCAATAACTTTACTTTCTTCTCTATGTGATTTTCCATAAGAGGCTTAAACTCTTTGAACTTGTCAAAGACTTTATGTTTCTTCCTAATGAATCAAATCCATGTATTCTTCTAGAATTCATCTATAAATGATATATAGTACACATATTTACCCAATCATGGAATTGAAATAGGTTCAAACACATCGTCACACACCAACTTCAATATTCCCTTTAACCTCATAGAACTAGAGGAAAATATTACTTGATTATGCATCCCATGCAAACAATGTTCACAAAAATTAAAATCTATAGAGAAATTAGACATACCTTCTACCATAACATCACTTTGTTGTACTCAAATGTCCTAAGGGTTCATGCTTTGTTGTACCGTCAAGCCTAGAAAAAGGAAACATGGTCTATATCATCCATTACATGTACCCATTTATCTTTGGGAAATAATTTCCATGGACTTTGTGGGAGGTTTACCAACCACTAGGAAGGGACATGACTACCTATTTATGGTAGTGGATAGGTTCTGCAAGACGTGTGTTCTAATTCCCTATAAAAATACCACCATTCGGAAAGGAGCAAAAAAAATATTATTTGGATGGGTTTGGATGTACTTTGAGATACCAAGGAGCATCATTTCAAACAAGGGCACAAGATTTATCAATGCATTCTGGACTACATTGTGGGAGAAGATGGACACAAATTTGAAGATATCTACAACATTCAATCCAAGGACAAATGGGTAGACAAAAGTACTCAATAGGACTTTGATGCGGCTTCTAAAGGGTTACAACTAGAAGCATCTAAATATCTAGGATAAAAATATGGTATATATACAACATTCTTACAACCGAGCAATCCACACTTCTATATGAAAGTCCCCATTTGAAACCTCTTTTGGATATTTGTCGCCTTAATGTTTGGACATTGCATATGGAAAACAAGGAGGAGTGAGGGAATATCTTATAGGAGACCCCATGAGGGATGAAAAAATTGTAGAGAAGATTAGATAGATCTATATACAAGCACCTAAGACACTGCAAAAGTCATAGGAGAAATATAAGGATAGGCATGATAAGTATAGAATAGAGAATCATTCAAGTTGGGAGATAGAGTATGGCTACAGTTGAATAAGAAGGGGCTACATGATCCTAAAAAGAAATTCAAGGCTCTAAGGTATGGTCTCTTTGAGGTACTATAAAAGGTAGGTGATAATACCTATTGACTCCGTTTACCACCATATGTGCATTTACTCAATTGTGAATGTAGAGAATCTGAAACTCCATGACCCTTCCATGTTAGATTAGGAATGGGAACAGGTCCTACCTTCTAAGGAGGATTTTATACCAGATGTTCAGGCATAGTTAACAAAAGCTACAATTTTCAAAAATAGTTCTAGAGATACTGTTGGCTTGTATGGGCCTGACCTAGGTTTAGAGGTGATTTAGCCAAGCAAATCCCGGTACTACTGACCCTTTCGGCAATAGTCTACAGAGCGTGGACTGAGGTCTCACCCAAAATAGTATGGGAGGGTGCTAGAACCAGGTTTCCGCACCCTGGGGATGTCTGATGAGCTTCTACGGGTCCACAATTTAAACTTGCGCACACGTCACATGCACTTGCTATCCCTTCACAACATGCGATGCTGCTTCCACGCAACCCTACTTGGGGCGCAACTCGTAATATCCAAGTCCCTTTCTATTTAACCTATTATTATCTGGTTACTTAACTTGTTTATGTAAGACTAATGATTATTACAGCAATCAGTGCGCGCGATAAATAAAGCAGTAAATAAATGTAAAGAAGGCAATGCACAGTAGATACACAGAAATAGGAATCAACTTCTCTTTACTAATCTTCAATCCTAATTACAGACTCGACGCCACCCTGCGCACTCAGCTGCAAGGGTCTGCACACTCAGCTGCAAACTCTGCTAGGCATCTGCACACTTAGCTGTAGAGCCTCTTCCTACTACTACAACCTAATACACTTAGACTCCTACTCTAAGCTCAAACCATTCATATTATTTTCTCTTCTTGCTTCACTATCTTTACAACTTAGAGCCTCGCTCTATTTATACAATCCCATGGTCCGCGGACCATGGGTAGGCTGACATGACTTTACATTCCATTACAATATTTTAGGGCAGACAACCCTATGAGTTAACCTATTCTTCGCGCTCTGCACCTGCAATTCATGGAGTTTTACAAAACCTTTCACCAAAACTTGGGCTTTAAGCCCCAAAACATGCTCTGGGGTGGGGGGGGTGGGTTTCCATGCCTAATAGGCCCCCAACACAATCATCGTGACTTGTCCCAAGTCACTCTGCTGGTGCGGGAACCTTAACACGGAGCCCCTCCAACTAGTCTTGTACTGTTCGGACGTCCACAACGCATTGTTCTGCAATTTGCTGCTGCATGCGCTCCTCCAATGCTTCTTTGTGAGCATCCGCTACCTACCTTAGTGCATATAGTTCCTCCATCTATGTGAGCTTGCCCTCAATGTCTGCTGTAATGGTGAAGGCCTCATCAATCCAAGGCAGGACACGCGCCTTCAGAATTGCCTCTTTCTGTTTGGCAGCATCCACCTGCTCTTTTAGCGCCCTTTCTTACTACATTTTTTCCAGTCATTGGGTGAGGAGGACTATTTGCATGCCTCTGTTTCCAAGCATGTTGGGGTCCTCCTACAAGGATGTGAGGACGTCAAAATCTTGGTCCAATATACCGGTACAGTCTTGCACTACCCATCCAATTTCTTCCAGTCCTGTTTTAATCGCGCTAATGCACTGCTCTCTAACTTCTAGAGGTGTGGAAAGCTACGCCTTCATCCGCAGCTCAACAATCTGGAGGTTTAGCTCCAACTGCACTCATGTTGTTTCCTCGCACATGCTTCGGACTCCACCTAGTAGACAGTGGATCTGCATCTCTGTTGGTAGGTCTGTGGTGATGGAGAACTCTGGGACTCGCTGGCATGCTTCATCCACTGTCTTCATGATCTGCTAGTTTTGTGATGCTAGTTCATCCTATTGCAGGCTGAGTTGTTCGATTTTGATCTTCTGCTCATTCATCACCTAAATTGTGCAGCCTTCCCTAGCATGGAGCTCTACTATTATGCCATCGTACAGCTAGTATAGTGTGTCTCATGGAAGGGCAGCGAAATATAGGCCAAGTCCCTTGATCCCGCCCACCATGGCTCTGTCGTCCTCTCTCTCTGTTGCTAGTGCTCCTTCCGGTGGCACTACGGTATTGGCCATCTTTGTGTGTAGCAGCTGCTCTGCTGCTACTGTACCTGCTACATCATAGGTGGCTATGATTCCTTCTTGTTGGGGCTACACCTATAGTTCCTATAGTTACACCCTTAGGGCCCCCAACATAATCTGCTACTCTGACATGCCTTCATGGAGCGCTTCCTTGGTGACCTCGTGAACCATGTCGCCGATGTCGTAGAGGTCGCCTTTTGTTAGTGTGATCAGTTCGATGGCCAATTTGGATGCCTTGACCTTTTTTCGTGGACCCGATCTCTCCGTGACGTGTGGCCTTTTCAGCTGGGTGGACATTTTTCCTGGGTCTACGCCTTCTTCTATGTCATCTTCTCCCTGTCTTGTAGACAAGTTCTGGCCCTCCTCGTCTTGCATTGTGGTGGCCCTTGTTGCCTACGCTACTGCTGCTTCTTCGGCAGCCTTTGCCAGCTCTATGGCTACCCTTGCTACCTCTCGGATAGCCCTTATCTCCGCGACTGCTTGTTCATTGCACCTTTGCTCGCCCAACTTCGTGACACCCAAATTGGTTACATCCTTCTACTTTTTTTTTGTTGTTCTATCCATCTCTGCCAGATCCAAGGCACGCCACACAGGGGGCCATGATTCTAGCACTGAAAAGATCACATCATTGATAGTGATGAAGGGGAGCTTGGTCCATTGCTGCGTCGAGTCCTTACGCACCTTCATGTACACATTATGAATGTCCGCCTTGAAGTCTACAAAGCTCTGTAGACTGTTTTACACTATGGGGGATAGGCATGATCGTCTGTTGATCCACATCCAGATGCTCACCTCCATAAGCGCCCAGAAGATCTTGGTCTCGCGAATCCGCTTGGTGTCATTGGTGGCCCAAAGTGAAGCGTACTTTGCAGCCTCTAGTAAGTTTTGTTCAATACTAGGGAACTAATTGTCCTCTAGTAGTTCCCCAGTTACTAGTAAAATAAACAAGAGCAACCACGAGTAGTGGAAGGTCTTGCCCTACTCCTGGGCTTCGTTGTAGTTAGTCAGGGACTCCTTGCAGAGGAACTTAACCTAGTTAAATTGGATCCCCTCCGCACATTGTTCTGCCAGCGCAACTACCGGCACTGGTACCTCATCTCTGTGGAATTTTTTCATTACCATTCCAGCTAGGAGCTTGGTGGCTATGCGCACCCCTTTATCTTTAATGTTGTTGATTGCATAACCCCTCTTTTTCTTCTCTAGTTTGTATTTTTTCTTCATGGCCTCTATGAGCGCCAAATCTCCTCTTTTGCCTGCTATCACCGTGGGGTCCTTTCCCTTACAGGGGAGTCAGGAAATCCTATTGATGAGATCCATCGTGATGGGAATAGGCTCTTCCAACCATAAGTACCCATCGTGCATTAGACAAAGCAGTTGCCTGATGACAAAAACAGTGATAGGTGCACAGTGAAAGTGTGGAATCCACAGTAGATGAAGTATTCCGACCTTCTCCACACCGCACATCCATTTTTGTGGCTCTAGTCTTGTGACTAACCCCTCCGTACTTTGCTTCATGAGGCTCTCTGTCTCCAAGTGTGGCAACTTCTCGCTATCTGCGAGGTCCCATTCTTCAAACTTCATTGTGGGTATGCGACCCAAGTGCGAGCCCTCAAACACAATTCCATCGGGGAGGAGCAGGGTCTGGAGTGCACTTTTAGTGGCATCCAAGTCCTTGGGTATCTTGGCTTTCCCTTTTTGCGAAGGAACATACTCAGGCAATTTCACTACAGCATGCACTGGCTAGATGTCCTCTTCCATGTCTTATGCTACCTCTATCTCATTAACAAGAGCCTATAGCTCTTCCTCCTTCTCATCTGTCTCAATGGTGACAACCCTGCCCTTTTCTTCCATTAAAAGTTTACAAAACTGCGGATTCCTAGGGGACATGCGAACTAGCCCCGCTTCCTACTTATCTTTTTTGGGCCTCAGCATCCAAGGTGATTTTGGGATTTCCGGCGCGACCCTAGTGTCTCCAGGAACATCAAGTACCATGGGGTTCTGCATGGCCTCGTCGATGGTTCCTTCTGTAGAGCCCAAACTTCTCCTCGTAGTTGTCATCCTCGTTGAGACGTTTGTGGCTGTTCGTGTACTTTGGGGCTCAAATCTTGCTTGGTGCTCAACACTCTGTGCTCTAATGAACCGCTCAAATCTCAAATGAACAAGTGTTGTCTCATGGTTAGCCCTTGGAGTTTTATAGCACCTTTTGAATTCAAATCGATAGTTCCCCCCAATTCTGGGCCATCAATGCTTTCTTGGTGGCAGATTTCCCCAAATATAGCCCTTAATTCGTGTCTTAAATGCCCGCCACCTCCTCCCTTTTTCCTTAAATTGGACATCTCATCATGAACAGTGACACCAACAATTACTTCCCAACCTACCTGCGCGAGAGCGCAGCCCCCCGTGTGTGGGTGCAAACCTTGTGTCATTCTAATTCAGTGCACACCTCCTCATTGCGCAGCCCCCAAATAGACACTTTTAGAGTCCTGCGCTCTCTTTCAACTATCTAGAGTGCTAAGACTATGCTCCCTATGGCTAGTCACCTCGTCACACCACCTGTGTGAGACTTCAACTCGCCTTGCAGCATAGTCTGCGGAAACTCCTCGATTGTTTGCGTGACCACCGGCACTGCATGTTCTACTGTATGTAGTGCACTTCCCTGGTTACTGCGTTTGATGAGGTGCAGTTGTAGCCATGGCAGCAGAGTCATAAACTCTTGACAACAATATTTTAATGCAGTGGTATGGTCGTTTGTATCTTTCTTTGTCATCCTTGGTTTATTGACGAGACATGCTTGCATGATATTGTTTTCCAACCTTTTGATTTCAGCGTCCCTCCAAATGTTTTCCTTCCTCAATTGTACCAGGTCCTGTTCAAGTTAGTGAAGTCTAAGGTTCCCTCGCTGAATGGCTTCCTGAATCCTTAGATGTTTGTACTCGCGTAGATGTGTCATTTCTTCCTCCTCGCCATCGCGCACTATCACAACTATAGGAGCCATTATGTGCAGACCCCTTTTTGTACTCTCTTCAAAAATTAAGGTTTTTACTCTATTCGGCATCTTCGGAATCGTCTCCATGTTTAGGGTTTTGCACATGGTCCTATAGGTCCATTGAACCACAGGTACG
The DNA here is from genome assembly GCA_000404065.3 of Pinus taeda. Lineage (NCBI taxonomy): Eukaryota > Viridiplantae > Streptophyta > Pinopsida > Pinales > Pinaceae > Pinus > Pinus taeda. The sequence continues at coordinate 96,215 of APFE030794638.1, read as the reverse complement.
TGCAGGTCCCAATCAATTCATCTCGCCTGGTGAACCTTGTTTAGTACTCTGCACACCCTATCGAATGCCTTGTCATGGAGAATTGGTAGTGCACGTTGTCTTTCCTGCTACTGTGGTTTGTTCTGATTCTCTAGTCTAGGGGTCGTGTGCGCTTGTTTGAACTATACAACATATGTCTATACCCATCAGGAAAGGTTGGCGCGCAAGTTGTTCTGCCCCTGCTGATTGGCTTTCATTCAGACCTGGGGTTTTCCAAAATGTAGGTGCATCATCCTTCTGCATCTGCACCGGTCCTCAAAATTTCCTTGATGCGTGCCCCACCATCGTGTGGGTGTTGCGCACAGTTCCCACTTCAATGCATCAAACCACTGATTTTCTGGTACTACACTTTCAAATTTGCTCAGAAATTCATCCACCACTGTTAATCCATCATATGTCGGTAGCTCCTTTGCCTCTATTGCCATGCAACGTAATGATCTAATCATCAGGTTGCAATTCAGAGTTGTTACTTCGTGCAGTTGATTCTGCCATCGCTCTATCTCTTCGTCTGAATCTAAAGTGCAAGAGCTTTTGCACTCCCACAAAATCCTTCCATCTGCAGTCAGGTTCACCTAATCCAGTTCTCACGCATTTATCTTGTAAATAAAATTGAGATCATCATCACTATCATTGTCACGCACCTATTTAGTGTATCGTGCTCCTTCGACTGGATCTAGCAATACTACCACGGGTAGTGACTTTTTCTCAAAGATCATTTTGCGCTTCTTCAGATTTATGACTTCATTCATATCGGTGGCCCAGTCTATTCCTAGTAGTGCGGGATAGGGATAGTTGTCATCTATAATATCTATCACTTCAAAATTTTCCTGCACGCTCACACCTTCAATATCGACTGTTAACCCTTGCAATCTTCGCATGGGAAAAAATCTTCTGTTGGTCTATCATTCATAACTGAATAGGGGACCATTGTAATGTGGGTATGCCCATGCATTCCCATGTTTTATTTGGTAGTACATTCACATTCGAACCTGGATCCAAGATTACCTAATCCATTTCATATGCACCTATTTGGCCAGTCAACCTCATTTCCCTTCCTCTTTGCAATGCATGCTTTCCATGTTTCTGAACCATGCACGATTCTCCTCACCCCGTGCACCTAGTGATAAGTTCCTGTAGTCCTTTGAAGGCCTTGTTGTCACACAACAGTTTCATGCATGTCTCCAGAAAGGTACTGAGCATTGAAGGATCCATCCCTAGTTCAAGTTGATCCTTACTACCTGAAGTGGAGGTCTCTGTGAAGCTCTTATTAGCTTCCATGAATATCTCCTTCACGCGTTCTAAATCAAATTTGGGTTCCTTTCTAGGAGCCTTGCGAACCCACATGCTTTCTTCTGGCTACATCCCTTTATCATCTCCTATGGCCATACCACTCCTAAGCATCATGTTTACATTTGGGTCTTCTTCGTGCAGCTCAGACCTCATCATTTGTAAATTTTGGGTCAAAGGGGGCTGGAGTACCCCCTTTTCGCGCATCCTCACTATCGACGAAGGACAGTCTTCTACCTCATGATCAAATTGAGTATAGCACCTACATGATATTCTTGTCGGGTTTGTACAATCGCAGGCATAATGCCCCGGCCCTCCGCAATTGTAACAAATTAGTTGTCTACAACCCCTTCCTAGTCCCATACCGCCTCGACCCCAACCGTGCCCCTGAAATCTAGCACATGCCATCCCTGCACTTGGGTTGAGGGCTAGCATTTCAATCTGCACCCTCTAGAAAGGAGTCTGATACATCATTAGTTCATAGCTTTGGCAAGTGCATTCATCATGGCCTACCGACCTATGAAAATTACAAAACAATTGTTTGGACACCTGCCTATACTTTTGCAATAGATGACAATTGGCTGTAGTGTGTTTTCCTCTTATCTAGAAAATCACACACCAAAGGGTAGATGTTGCGCTCAGCCTTGCCTATGCCTCTGGTCTTAACAGCCTCGACCCTCCTCTTGCCAAGTAGTTCGTGAACACTCGACAGTGGTCCTTGCCGTGCCCTTGGCCTTTGCATTTTATGCACCATACTTCCTCACGCACCTCCGTTTGAGGTGTCCTGTCCTATTTCAAACTTTGCATTTCCAGACACATATTCTATAGTTGCACGTTCATTTGTTGGACTCCCAACCTAGGGTCTTGTATAGGGGTCTCATGTAATCTCATAGCCATCTCCAACACTTCAACCTGGGTGGAAATTTTTTGTTGTGACAACGCCATCCTTAAGTGTGGTGTAAGTGAGGCCACAAATCATGCGTGATGTTGTGCATCTGTTAACATCATATTGGCTTTGCGGATTGTACTCTTCAGCCTTTGGTCTAGATCCCAAGGGGTCTCACCCGGGAGCATCGCGATCTCCTTAAAACTCGATGATTGATAGCGTTTCTAATTTTGGCTTGCTAAATTCCCTATTCAGCGCAGCCTAGATCTTTGTGATTCTTGCATTTGGGTGGTCATTATAATGCTTGATATACCATGTTAATGCACAATCCTGCAGCACTTGCACCAGCGTAGCCTTTTCAATATTATCATCCACGACACCCTATGCTTCCCATACTGCTCTTACCACGAACCAGAATTGGTCCGGATCTTCATTTCCCACTCCTCTGAATACCAGTTGTTTGATCGCACTCACCATACTAAACTATGGTGGTGGCGGAGGTGGGGTGGGTGGAGATGGAGGTGAGGAGGGTGATATGGGTGGCGGTGTGGGTGGAGGCTGTAAACGTGGAATACGTTGCCTTATCAGACTAGCTGTGCTTCTGGGAGAAACTTTCGCGAGCTCTTCCTCGCTTTCCCGTTAGGGTGAAATTAAGGGACTATTTTCCAACTCTTCACTACTTCCGCTTTTGTAGATCTTCCCACTTCACGTAGTTCCAAACATTAATTTATTTGCATAAGCCGCTTTTCACAGAATAACATCTTAGTCCAAGCGTTCAAAGATTTAATATACCTACCTCATGGTCCCTTGAGAAAACGTCCTTCCACCTCACTATAGTTGACGGTCGTGTCGACCACGAACTCAGTGATAAATCCTCCTATTATTCGGTCAAGCCAATGGTCCACATCTTGAACTATCTTATCTCCTGATGCTTCTAGTCTGCACAATAATTTTGGGGTCCACACTATTCGTTTGTCAAGCCTACACCTTCCCTGGCTGTCTGCTAACTTAGTGATCCACTCATATAGCTCAGAAGGAAAGGATGAAAAGAAAATTTCGTGGATTTCCGTATACAAGTAGCACTCCAACCATTGTTCCTTAGATACTTAGGGATTTATGTTTTCTTGCACCGTGAACTCGCAAATCTTCTTGTCCGACCTCTCTTCAATTTCTTTCTTCGTTGGATTTTAGTGGCATGACACCAGACATCCTTTATGCATATCCTGATCCTAGCAACAAAACCATTTGTTGGCTTGTATGGGCCTGACCTAGGTTCAGAGATGATTTAGCCAAGCAAATCCCGGTACTACTGACCCTTTCATTAACACTCTGCGGTGTTATAGACATTTTTGGGCACTACAACCCCAATCATAAATGTCCATAAACTAAGGGCTCCTAATTCCCTAAAAGTGTTGCTTCACTGCCTAAAGGAACAAGGTCAGCTGCTTACATCATCTCCCAGAAGTTCTCCACTAAAAACTGCTCAGAAATGGTCAAGACTGGACCATACTGAAAACCTAGTGCAGAGGGTGCGATGCATATCACTTTCCCAATGTACAAGGTGCGATGCATACTGAATGGCCCCTCTGTAGGGTGTGATGGTTGGGAATGGACAAATGGCAGGGAAAAAATGCGAGGTGGAAGATCATGGAATCTTCCAGAAGCTTCCCCTCTGACACTTGCCTCTTTGTTTTCGACCAGGGATGAGTAAGAGATCATCATTCTCCAAGTGGAATCAGGAACTACCAGAGAGAGGACACTAATCAAGACCCCAGAAGATGACTCACCTCCCTACAATCATCTATATATGGATCCCTCATCACAGAGATCCAAAGCTTGGAATCTTGTATCTTGTAGAGAAGTGTTGTTGGTTTTCTGGTGTAATTTCATAGTGTTGGGTGATCTCAGCTTTACTTGAGGTGAAGAAGGGCTTTCTTGCTGGAGGATAATGCTGGGTCAGAACATATGGTTGTAATCCTCTTGCTACTTTTGATCTTAATAAATCTATTCAAGTTTTCCTCCATATTCTTGTATGTTTGCTTATATATGCATTTGTATGGTTAACACATATCTGGTCCTGTATTATTTATGAATATAGATCTTTGTTCTTTTATAGTAGTATGTTGATGTGATTCTACAGGTGCTCTTCGAAGCTGGGCAGACGAAGAAGAAGCGGCGAAGCTCTATCAAGAAGGAGAGGAATCAAACAAGGAAATCAAGCGCAAGACTAAGGTTGGTCTCCTTGGTTCCAATCTTATGTATTTTCATAAAGGAAAACAAAAGTAGACTTTACATGTTTGTTTCTAAGATAGCTACCAGTCTTAGTGGGAATAGCAGCATCCAAGTGGACACTGTTCCTGGTAACAAAATGGTGACTCCACTGGGGAGCGACTAGATTTTTTTTTAGCCTATCTTTGTTTCTTTTATAAACTTACAGACGAAGCCTGAAGCCAAGCCAGCTAGCCTTCGAACTGCATTTGTTATACAAATGCAAAGTAGATCAATGCTACTTCAGTCTCTCTCTAGGTTTTGTTTATGAATTAAACAATCGATCTACAAACAGTCTAATTGCCCTAAGTGGTGGCTCTAGTAACCTCCTTAGATCAACCCTGTGATTTACATATACTGAACATCACTTACTCGGCCTAAATCCCTGAACTGAATTGCAAATTGTGAGTGAAAATTTGTTTAAAGTCTCACACTGGTACCATCACACCCTGCCTTCAAGGAAGTCTATATGCATCGCTTCCTGAGTGAAATAGGTGCGCTGCATACTGAATTCACTGTGTGATAGGTGTGATGGTTAGGGAAGGTTAACTTTACCTTCAAACATTGGTTTTTCCTCACTATTTTCAGTCCTATTCAAGAGTTTTGTTGTTTGCGGTCAGTGTGTCTCTGTGAAAACCTCCTTCTCTTACATTATTCTGCCTCCACAGTGCAAAGAACTGTAAGTGTTTTTATGTATTGTGTGCCATTTGCAGTTCTCTTTTGCAAAGAAGTAGCATGGTCGAACTATTTTTTCTTGATCTGAAAGTGTCGTAGCTATCGTTTTCAGTTTTAGAAGACAGTCCCATTGTTCTTGATAGTGAATTATACAGTTACTATTGTATATGATTTGAATTAGTATTTTTTAAAGTGTCGAAAAGCAATTTTCATTTCAAAATCGTAAAGTGTCTCTCTTACCTTCACTTCATTTTGAAAAGAAATTTGTTGAGTATTATCACTTTGAAAATAATTCAGATTTGCACTTAGCTTTCTTATCATCATCCATACATTAAGAAGGCTGAAAACAAATACATGCACATGCATTTCCATTTAGACTGCTTGGTTTGATTTAGGATGGTGCATTTAGCGTGTGCTCTGTGCTCTTTGTTGAAAGATTCTTAACATTCTTTCCTTAGTAGCTAGTATTTTCATTGCCTAAAGAAGATTAAACATTTGTTTATCATCTTAGACTGCATTTTAGGAATTGTATACACATCACGCAGTGAACCTGAAAGGCAAATTTTTAAGCAAGATCAACTTAAAATAAATTTAATGAATCTAACAACGGTTTGGAACCTAACGCACAACATCTAGAGGTATAGGCTAGAGATGTATCTCGGTGTCATAAAACCTGGTAACTGTTGTTTTCATTGTTGGTTGGGTGATTCCTCCACTCTAAGATGGCAAGTGCCAATACGGACTTGTGCTCCCACGTACCGTCGAGTATATTTTGGGAGACCACAATAGGTTGCATCCTTTATCCTTAGGAATTCGTGTCTACCGCCCTATCAATCGCAATGCACTGAACACAACATTCGGGAAGATTGACTGCCATACCATAAAACGTATTCTGTAGTTTTGTGATTGATTTGGTAATCCCCTCTGACTAGATCTCTAAAGAAGTCTATTTTGCTCCTTTTCATACTCCTTAAAATAAAAGGTCCTCTGAGCACTTGTCACTTCAGGCTCTATAAAAATCAAAGGCGACTAGAGTCATCTTTTGTTTTTTCTCGACTCTTTAAAATTGAAAAAACAAGTTGTGTCAAAGCGTCTATAATTTATTTTAATCAGAATAACATCACAAATTCCCTTGTTGGTCTTTAGTTGGAGAAAATGGAGTCTACCAACCAAGGATTTCCCCTTGGAGGAAATCCTAGTCCCTTCTCATCTTGGGGAGATGTTGGTGCACCCCATATGGCCACATTGTCACTTCCAGGGTTGATGATTGGTTTGCCTGTCTGGCTCTTCTCTACCTCTGTCGTTCAGAATCCCGTAATTCCTGAATAGTCAAGTCAGCAACTAGATGATACTAAATTTTCCCACCAACCTTGTACTTCGTCTGATTCTCCCTCTCCTCCTTCCTCTTTGCTTGACAAAGCAGATAAAGCTAAAAATCAAGTAACTCAGAAGAAGAAGAAGCAGAAAGAGAAAAAGGAAAAGAAGAAAAAGGAACCAAAATCAAAAGGGAGCAACCAAGCGTCATCTAGCGAAAATCCTCACACCGCACCGACTAAACCTAAATATCCTTGTGTCATTTGCAATGGAGACCACTATCACCGAGATTGTCCCTGCATCACACGGATCTTAAGGGACTGGTCTCCTCGTTTTCACAATCCGGTGTTGTCAACCTCTGATGATCATGTTGAATGCACACCATCAACCAATGAAAGTGAAGCACCTGGACAGAAAAGGAATCCCAGATTTCCTTGTAAATTGTGTGAAGGAAATCATGCCATCCACCACTGTCCCTTCCTTGACAAAGCTAAAAGAGTTTTGGATGACCGTCTTGCTTCACCACTACAGCTCCCTCCTGGATATAAAAAAACTCTTGCCAAGTCCACCACTGGTTGAAAATCTGGCTGGCCTGTCATTATGGTCGGCCGAAGCGTCTATCATTGAAAATGAACCCTCTAAATCCATACCAGATGAAATTCAAAATGTTGAGGCGGAAGTTGACCTAGTCTTGCCTTCAGAGTGTTCTTCTTCGAATGATACCGTCACTGAAGAGAAAGAGAACGACACCGTTCAAATTCTTTTCGTAAACACAGACTCCGATGAACTTGGGGGCAGTCCACTTGTTCCTTTATTGTAGGAAGGAAGTTCATTAGAGTCATATCCGGCCGTCTATTCAGTCCCACCACCATGCAACCTTGTTGTTTCCTTCGACTGGAATCTACTAGGCAGACCCCGTATACCAGCTAGTGTACCACTTCGAATCATTGTAAAAGCTTACAGAATGGTCATGGCTGGTACCATCATCGATGAAGGGGCTTTTGTGAGTATCCTTTCCTCAACTGCTTGGAAAGCACTTGGTTCGCCATCGCTTTTGCCTGAAATGAGAAATCTAACAGGCTTTGACAAAGGAACCAATCAACCATTAGGGATCCTTCCAAATGTGCCCATTACTTTGAGAAGGAAAACCGTTCACATGAATGTGATGGTAGCTCAAGGACCCTTGGATTATAATCTACTCCTTGGACATGACTATATTTATTGCATGGGAACCGTCATCTCCTCACTCTTTAAAGTAATGTGTTTTCCGCACGAAGGTAGAGTGGTCAAGCTCATACACCAAATGTCATTCCCCAGTTCACACATCACAAATAGTAAAATGTCATCCCTAAATGGTCTGTTCACACAAGGAATGTCTCATCGATCTCTAGTCCATCCACCTAATGAGCGCGAGTGATTCAGGAGGATGTGACTGAAACTCAAGCGACATGCACCCTAGTCTATTTCGGCAAGAAAACCTTGGGTACACACCCGTCCTCACAGGAAAATGGGATTAGGCTGGAATAAGATACCTTCATTAAAGTTATGTGAGTGGAGTAACTCTACGCCACTCACCTTTGTCTATTTCAGTAGACATCGCCAAGGAAACATTTTATCTGCTACGTGGATGGAACTTTCATGGGAACCTGGGACTTTTTCGCTATACCTGGGGGCATGCAAACCTTTCCGCATGCAAGCAAAGAGCGACCATTTATTTTTAAAATTTGTAGGAATTCTAACCCTTTAAACCCGTAAGGCTGGTCATTTCCTAGCTTGCATAAAGAAAGGATCAAGGGCAAAGCTTCAAAAGGTGAAAGCCCCTTCAAAATTGCATCTTGAATGAGACATCCTTATTTTACGACTGGCGAGCAGTGTTACCGCAGGGTTCAAGCTCGTTAAAAAATAAACTGCCACGAGCAGTTTTAGCGCATAGTTCAAGCTCGTTAAAAAATAAACATAAGTCATGAGAAAATGTTTCCCCCGGAGTTTAAGCTCATTAAAAAATGAACTGGTAAATAACCGTTGTGAATGCCTTATCGCCAGCTTTTGAGCCTTGGTCGTGTTCTCATCATCACCTCCACTCTATTTTTAGCCGATCATTCACCTCCATTTGATTGTTTACCCTTTCGAGGAACATCTGCGAAGAGTGATTCTACTAGCCATCCTTGTGACAATGCCATGATTGGAAAATTCCAAACCTTACCTGGAATCAGCTGCTACTCGAAATCATCACTCGTTCCTCGCAAATGAGTCTCCTTTAAGCTCTTTTCAACTGACTCGTAAAATATGAAAAGATTGCCGAGCAATTAGCCTCTCAGGCTCGTTAAAGTCATCGGAAGTGCTATCCCTCCTCTAGATTTTAATATTTTTGGACCTGAGCGATTATTACACAAAAAGATCGAGTGCTTGTCTTGTTCGGCTCGTTAAAAATATTGAATTAAGGGATTATATTATTTTACGCTTTTTTAGACTTAAGGGATTATATGATGAAAAAGAATCCTTGGAGTCTCCTTTCCATCCCTTTCAGACTCTCTAAAATTGAAAAGGACCGAGTTATCTTTGTCATTAAAATCATTAAAACAAAATAGCAACAAACTCATCCAAATGGATGAGAACGAGTTTCACTGTCGCTAGGCTCACTAAAATATAGCAACAGGTTCGCCCGAAGGGCGGATTATAGAACAAGCATATGTTATCCTCCTCAAGC
>APFE030794638.1:70103-84877 GCA_000404065.3 Pinus taeda | reverse complement strand
AGCGCAAGACTAAGGTTGGTCTCCTTGGTTCCACTCTTATCTATTTTCATAAAGGAAAATGAAAGTAGACTTTACTTGTTTGTTTCTAGGATAGCTACCAGTCTTAGTGGGAATAGCAGCATCCGAGTGGACACTATTCCTGGTAACACACAGAGTGCAGACTGAGGTCTCACCTAAAGTAGGATGGGAGGGTGCTAGAACTAGGTTTTTGCACCCTAGGGATGTCTGATGAGATTCTGGGGTTCGCAGTTTAACCCTACGTGCACGTCGCTATGCGCACTTGCTATCCCTTCACAACCTGTGATGCTACTTCCACACAAACCTACTCACGGCACAACCCATAATATCCAAGTCCCTTGCTATTTAATTTGTTATTATCTGGTTACTTAACTTGTTTATGTAAGACTAATGATTATTACAACAATCAGTGCATGCAATAAATAAAGCAGTATAAACATAAAGAAGGAAATGCAGAGTAGATACATAGAAATAGGAATCAAATTCTCTTTAATAATCTTCAATCCTGATTATAGACTCAACATTGCCCTGCACACTCAGCTACAGGGGTCCGAGCACTCAGCTACGGACTCTACTAAGCCTATGCGCACTCAGCTGCAGAGCCTCTTCCCACTACTACAACCCAATTCACTTAAAGTCCTACTCTAAGTTTGAACCATTCATATTCTTTTCTCTTCTTGCTTCGCTATCTTTGCAACCTAGAGCCTCACTCTATTTATATAATCCCATGGTTCGTAGACCATGGGTAAGCTGACATGACTTTATATTCCATTACAATACTTTAGGGCGGATAGCCCTATGACTTAACCTATTCTTCGTGCTCTGCACCTGCAATTCGTGGAGTTTTACAAAACCTTTCACCAAAACTTGGGCTTTAAGCCCCAAAACATGTTGTGGGGGGGTTCCATGCCCAACAGATACAATACAAGGGTCGCATGACCATTGGAATATTGAGTTCAAAGGACAACTTCTAAGTAAAGTTAAATGGTACGCCAGAGAGAACGTGGGGGGGCGGAGAATTTATTCACCTCATTCAATAGAATCTTATAGGGACGAATGGCCTCCCAAAGTGGCGAGGTGTGACAAATGTTGGATCATTTTATTTTTTTCATCCATCTCGATCCTTTTAGAATGTAAAAAGTGGAAGAAGCTCTTGGGACAATTTTTACCTGTGGGACCCATTTTGGAAAATCGGGGTCTGAAACCTTCCAATTTAGATTCGAACAATTTTTTCCTATTTTACATATAGATACCTTTCTAGTAGCACAAGTATCGTGTCAATCAAAGTCCATATGTGAAATTTATGCCACTTAGAAGTTGACCTTCTCTTTTTCACCACCATAATTCAATAGGATGCCACATCAGCCCCCATTATTCATGGAAAATGGGCTACCCACATGATTATGATGAAGAATACTCTAGAAGAGTCTATTTTGTAACTTTGGTCATAGGTTGAGGTAGTCAAACCTAACCAGCAGTAGGCTATCAGGATAAGTTATAGTCGTTTCGCTAGCAGGAAAAGGGATTACATTCTTTTGAGTGTATTTGTTCCATAGATGAGAAAAATTAGAAAACATGGATAGGAGGTAGAGAACACAAAGAGGATTTGTTAGCTATAGTAGCCCACAACCACAAGCCATAATTATTTTTACTCGCAACTGTATTTCCATTCAAAGAAAGAGAGTGGAGTAGCCTCACCTTCCAGCTGGTTTTTTCTTTTGAAATGGTTTCCCAGGACATATCATGTCGCAAATGTGTTTGTGAGCCTTCATTTTTCGTTCTCTATTTTCCTCATAATTTTAACTCAGATGCATACACTGTTAATAGTAAATCTATAGATCCATAAATATATAAAATAGTAATAGTGTAGAATTTAATATTTTAAATCTAATTTGATTAGATTTGTTGTGAAAAAATTTCCATTGGAATATCCACGACAGTTTGGAGATCATCGTCTTTGATATGTCCCAATATTTGGTGCCACAACATAGAATTTTATCCAAAAGTTGTAGGACATTTTCCTCATTTTGTTCATCTATCAAGAACAATAAAACTATTGCATCCACCACTAATAGTTCTACCCAACAACTTATATGAATTTCCAATCCAAACTCCCCTTAGAAATACCATTGCTCCCTTAACCATCTTGTAGGTATCCTTTTTAAACACTATTTTTACACTTGCACCACTCATCTAGCTTACAAAATCAAATTGTTGGATTATCTTGGGATGTGTAGAACACTAGAGAGTGTTATAATTCTACCACCATGAGCCTCAACTTGCATTTTCCTCATCCTATGTTTCTATTTTTTGAGTCATTTTCTAATAAAATATTACCACCATCAAATATTACATACTCATAAAACCACACTCTATAAGAAGTCATATGAAAACATGTACCTTATTCAACCATCCATTCCTCATGATCTACCTGTCTACATGAAGAACCCAAGTACACATCCTTTCCTTCATCTGAGGATGTTTTTTCTTTGTAGAAGGAGCATCTTCAGATTGCTTCCCTGTCACAACAATTTTAGATCTATAATTTCTTATAATTCCCTTTTTTTATCATCAGGTTTACACCTTCATTCCAAGTCAATAATGTTAGTTTATCTTTTTGCAAGTCATAAAATCATGTAAAGGAGGTTGTTATATTCATTATAAGGTTTGCTTAAGCATAGGGAAATGTGTCATTAAAATTGTTTTTCCTAACCATAAATCTATGCAAAATTTCACTAAGTAATTTGACCTATAGCAATAAATTGGGTGGCACTACGAAATTTTTTCATAGCGTGGCGCTACAAAGAAATTTGTAGTGTGACACTATGAAATGTTTTCGTAGTGTGGCACTACAAAATGTTTTCGTAATGCTTCTAGAAAAAAATAAAACTTGACTTTTGACTCGATAAGTCAACCTTTTTTAGCGCTCAAGTGGTGGTTTGATAAATAATTATCCTCCTACATCATGATGTGACATTTTCCAACATTTTTTACCCCATTTGAGTCATTTTCAAACAAACCCTAGTTTACCTTGTTTTGCTTAAAAACAATTTTTCCATCAAACCTAGTTTTGTTGTTTTCCAGTGCATAAAGGTTTTTAATTCTCTTGCAGTCGTCTATTAAGGATTGTTAAGGTCAATGAATTTGTTGCATGTTTTGTAGCTTGACAAAATGGGTTGGTCTGGCCATGTGAAGAGGTTTGAACCTGATGGCATGTACTTTGAAGCATACCTTGAAATGCTTGATATTTTTCAGAAGTGCAGGTTGGGAACCGGTCTTTCAATGTTTTAATGGGTACAACCTCAACTGGTTCCATGATTTTTTCTTCTCTTCTAATTGAAATATAGCTATAATCAGGAAATTACAGTTCACTCTCAAAGAAGAGTCAATTATTGAACCAAAAGGTTTTCCAAAAGAAGGTGAAAGGTGGTTCAGGAAGTAGAGGTTGTTGAATGTGGATTTAAATTTCTTCCTGAAAGAATACTGCCACAATCAAAATTATGATGCAGGGGTCCTCCAAAAAAAATTAATACGGAATTATGCAAGAACACAACAAAATTAATATATAAACATGAAATCAGTGATGTAGCAGAAATAAAACTTCATTTAATTGATTTCAAAGAACTGAAATATGCTTATATACAGAATGGAAATAAACTAGCTCGGACGATGATAGCTTATCTCTGAGAAGAGATGTGGTGGATACATGTCTTTGAAATATGTTACAAGGAAACCCGAAGGCCTATTTATTATTGAGAAACAAAGGAAAACCCTAAAAATTCAAAAACCTAACCCTAGGAGATGAAACGCCAAAACTATGGGTGTCATTTGGGTAAATTGGTACATCAACTTCCCAGGGTCGTAACTTTGGCATACGATCTTCATTTGACATGCACAATAACTTGTTAGAAATATATATATGAGGACTACAACTCTCAGTTGCAAACATTTATTAAATTCTAATGTTTCCTATTTTCCAAAAAATCGTCGTTTAGGGCCTCAAAATGACTCCAAAAGTTCAAGACCTGAAAAACTACCAAAAATAGTAAACCATGCTACAATTAAGGACACTAAAAAACTGAAAGAAAAAATGGTGGAGGTCTAAGTGGAATAGGTGGGTGACCACCCATATCCACTGGATCGGTCCTCCACCCTTAGGAAGGAATGGTCCCTATTGCGTTGAGTGCCTCCATGAAATGGGGAAACTTTTAATGAACTTAGTCCCTTGTGAGCCACTTGCCATGGTGCATGTGGTGAGCACCAGTATTGTAGCAATAATGCTGCAACTCTTGGGCTTCCTACTTTACTTTTATCAACCCGGTAGTTCGTAACAAACTTGGAAGTGATAATGTTGTATGCACAAGTACTAGTTCTTACTGCAAACTATCACTTGGTTAGGTGGAAAAATATCACTAGGAGCTCAAGCCAAATTCTATGGATTCCAAACGAAGCTCTATATGTGATGACAAGAAAGGAAATCTTACACTACAGAGGCTACTCTACTTGTAGAAAGGAAAAGAAGGCTGAAATGTAAAGTAAACCTAGCAAACCCTACTTAACCAACTAGTCCTACTTTTGTAGAAAGAGAGATGAAAAACCATGAAATGAATACCATTACCTACTCAGGAAGTAAAAAACATCTACTTGAGCTATTTCTAGAATTAAATGAGCAAAAAACATCTTTTTGGGTTTTTATGTATTTTTATGGGAAATTGTCATGCATGTAATTTATTTGATTGTGAATGTGGTAGCGATTAGGTAGCGATGGATGGCAGTTTTGGGACTTGACAAGATGTAGGATGGTGTGGATGGGTCCTAGGAGGTCTTAGGTGGCCTTCTGGAGGCTTTTCCAGCAATCAAACTTCAAAAAGAAGCCTACAGGAAAATCTACAGGTGGCTATAGGAGATCTATAGGAGGTCTACAGGAGGTCTACAGGAGCATGCCGAGAGCAATTTTGGAGGTTTTGAAGGTAGGAAATTAGGTGGAAAGGGTAGCTTAAGGCTAGGATGATGTGTTAAGGTGTCTAGGGTCCACCAAGAATTATTAGGAGAGAGAAAGATGGTCATATTTGTTCACGGGAGGAGAGGAAAGCCTTATGGAAAAGTGCAGAAAACTAGGGCAGATTTGAGATGAACTATGGGTGACCTGTGAGGCATAGATCAAAGAGAGATTTTGATGGATGATTGGCTAACTTGTTGTGAGAAGAGATTTGCTGCCAAAGAACTGAAAATCAAACAATGAGGTTAAGCAAGCAAGGAAACTAAGTACATCAAAAACAAAATTTTGCATCAAGCATAACTAGATTATGAGCTATGGAAAGAAATGCTGAAAAATGCTATAATGAGAGAAAGCATGGAAGGAAACTTATTGCAAGATAGAAATGAGCATGGTGAAAGAGATCTAAAGTAAAGCACTAACCTTCTAACAAACTACAACACTAGAAATCCTATGGAAAAGGCAAATCTATGTTTTTTGTGGCAGCAAGAGGGTCTTAGCCTCAGTTCATGGTCCCAAAGGGAGGAAAGGAGGCCAAGGATCTATTGATGGCCTTTTTTTATCTTCTTTCTATCACTATTCAACCTGCTATAGAAAACTCAAATGGGAACAACCTTCTAAATCACCGAAAGCAACCTATTCTTAACCAAGAAAGAAATTCATCTAACAACAACTAATTCATAAATGGAAACAAATCATATAAATACAAACAAGAGGAGCTTGGCTACTTGGATTGGGCCCTAACCCAAGAGCTTCAGCCCTTTGAGGTAACATAGTGCTAGCTCAAAAAGGACTTCATCTTTATTATCAAAATAATAATAGGATTACATGAAACTGTCAACAAAAGTGAGCTCGAAGTTGAGCAGAGCAAAGCTGCAACAAAAATTTAAAAATTTGACTAACTTCCTAATGAGGCCCTAGGCCTCTCTACTTATACAACTGAAGCTCCCAATAGCTTCCTTAAAATCAGGGAGGCTTGGCTCCCAAAACTTGAGCTAAATAGAAGTTATCCTCCACTTGCTCGGCTGCCACCTAGTGCATTGATGTGGTTGTTTTTGCTTGAGCTGCATGATGGAGAATTCGAAGTGGGGAGTCATAAATGAGGGGGATACTCTCATATAAATCCTCTCTCTTGTCTACTTTGAATTATTGCTACGAATTTTCCATTAAATCTTTGAATTTATCTCCAAAATTGAACAAAAATTTGCATTAAACACATATTAGACTCCATGGAATAATGACCAACCCAACTCACTCCATAAGCATAAATATAATAAAAAATCATGCAATAAGCTAAGAGAATGGTCGATTAAACTATGTTAGGACGCAAAATGAGCCCATATAATTACCCATTTATGGGGCTCATCATCACCCCCCTACTGAAGGTGTTACTCATCCTCTGAGCAACTCAATCCATCTCCTCATCTTTGATGGCCCTGATGGCCTCCCTAACATCCCATGCTTCTAATATGAGGTCCTCTTATTTTTCATGGAATCCTACCTTTCTGTCCACCTCTTCTCACTATTGTTGTTCTTCTTCCTCTTTTCTACCTTCTGGCAGGCCTAGCAGCAGTGGTGGCTCAATTTGAGACCAATCCAATTGACCTTCAAATTCTGCATAGAGCACTTGTATAGTGGCACTTTCCTTAATGCTTCTTTCATCCCTGTTGGGGAGTGATACTCCCTTATCTACAGACTGTGTGGTAGGGTGTTCCACCTCCTCATAAAAGTATGAATACAATCTTCCCCAAGTAACCTTTCCATGTCCTCAAAATGTGCAATGTCCTGAGCCTAATCATTGATATACTTAGGGGCAATTTGGGGATTATTTACAAGTAGCTGGTGTGTGCTAATGAGAGCCATGGGGTTTGATGGCTCAACTCTGATCATTAAGGGCTCATTCTGCTCCTTTATCATCAACTTCCTTATCTCTGTTGCCCTTAATTCCTCATGATTCATCCATGATGCCATGGCCATTAGTTGTAAGTCCCCAATCCTAGCATTGGGCTCCCACACGTTCATATCAGTGAGGGACATGTTATGCAAATAGAACTCTGCTATTTTTGCCTTATCTTTTGTTGAACTTTGGTCACATAGGTCCAAAAATTGTCTATAATCTTAGAAAGGCATTGTGCCTCTCTGTGCAAAAGCCTTTATCTGAAACTGCAGCCATTGGTCGTTGAGGTATAATCCATATGATTTTACTAGTGTTCTGCACTGTACTGCCTCCATAGACCAACAGTTGTCCTCTAAGTAATGCATTTTTTGTTTCAAAGTGTGTTCTTGTGATTACCTCTCTATGTCTTACAACACTTAACTCCCTACCCATTTCGATAAGCTTGTTCTCCATGTGGCCAACATCCTCTACTCCCTTGGATTTGGCGATTTGCATCCACCTATGGCTCCTTATTCTCTCTTTCTCCAACTCAAAGAAAAGTGGGATTACAAATTTCTATGGAATGATTTCCCCCCTCAAGAAGATTGTAGTAAGAGCCCAAACTAGGCTGGGGTTCAGGTTCTTGAGTCTCTGTTGCTTTCTCCTTCCCCTATGACTATCCTTCTAGTATTTCTTCAAGTTTTTTGGTCTCCTGTAGTCTTAACAGGGTCTCCTATAGAACAGTTTGCGTCCCCTGTAGAACCATTTTTGAGTCCCATAGTTGCACTCTCTCCTTCCAGGTGGAATATTTGAGAGTCCCTCTTTCATATGTGATAGGGGTTTTAGAGGGAGATTCTTCCCGTTTGACAGTGGGTGAATCTTCAATTACAATGGGCACTTTAGAAGAAGGTTGGGGCTTCCCTTGTTTGATCCTTGTGCTCTTCTGAGCCTTAAAATACATTGAGGCCTACCTCTTCCTCTTTTGTTTGGGTTTAATTGGGGTGTTGAGGGAAGCAAGAGTGGTTGTTGCCTCCCTTTCTAGGGTCTCAGGAGACACTTCTGTCTTTTCTGCCCCTTTTTTGTCTCCTTTTGTCTTCTTCTCTGTCTCTGCTAGTTTTGTTTCCTTTTGTTCTATTTTGTTTTCTTCCTCCTCTGTCTTGATTTCCTCCTTCTCTCTTTTAGTGTCTTCCTCCTCTATTTGTTCCTCAGTTTCCTCCCCTTCTCCCCCTTGTTTCTCTTCCCCCTCACTATCAGAAGAACTGAGATCATATGTGAGGGACTTTACATCATCTTCAGTTGTCATGTTTAAGAATATTTCCCATGCTATGGGGATTGTGAAGGTGTGGAGGGCTTCTTCCACTAACAGTTTAGTTAACCCATGGTGAGCCAACTGATCTAGACCTCCTGCCTTCAACTTAATGTTGGAGTCTATGAGGGACTGTAGGAGAAAATAGGGGTTGTTGAGTTTCTGGGGTGTTGGAGTGTCCATGCCATATCTCAGCTCATGGAGAAGTCTGAAATGATAGCCATAAACTATGCTATACCTCCCTTCACTAAAATTATATTTGATAATATGGTAACTAACCTCATCCCAAGGGTAAGGTATTCCTTTCCTTCTAATGCCATTTTTGTCTTCTACAGGATGTTCATTGTTTTGGAAGAAGTTTTTCTTGGGAGACTATCCAATTGGGTTTTCATCTTTGCTCCAAGGTAATCCAAGAGGAAGGGTGGTAACCCTATTGATAAATTCTAGGGTGATTTCCATGGAGAGACCTCTCAAAGTAATAGTGGCATGGGTCCTTGAGTGAGGGACTAAAGAAAGGGAAACTTCCTGAGCCACTTCTTCATCAAACCCTCGGAATTTCTCAAAAAATGGCATCCAATTTGCTCTAGTAAAAATGGCTACTACTTCGGGATGTTCTTGGATCCTGGCTAAATTTGTGGGCTCCTTCCTCATGAATCCCCCTGTCATTGTGCTTATACCCCTTTCGAATACCCAAGGTAGAGATGGAGATAAGAATTTTGAAGAAACAGGAAAACAGAGGAAAATTTGTGTTTTTTCTTTTTTTTTTTTAAGAAAACAGGAAGAAAATTCTTATGTAATTCCTCTCCTTCTAAGGACTCAATTTCTCCTTAAAATTATATCATTCCTTAGACATATTGATAATCAAGGTGGGTATGCACAGAACCTACCTCCTCAAGCCAGCAAAAACCCCATGTTTTCTTCTTAAAAACAGTGTACTGCCCCTCCTGTAGAACTACCGGTAGGTGCTCTTGTAGAACCTGTAAGTGCTCTTGTAGAACGCCAATAGCAGGAGGATGGATGAAAGAGATGTAGAACTATGGTTTTGAGGCTATGGGGGGGGCAAAGAGCTTGCTGCAGCGAAGTGGACAAGGATGAAATGGAAGAAAATGTGTTGAAGGAGTTTCGAGGAGGAGTACTTATTTCTTCTTTTAGATATTTTCGGTGATAGGGTGAGCTGGAAAGAAGGTACGTTTCCATATTTGGAACATTGGTCCCCACTTCCCTATCATCATGGCTCTTTCCCACAATCACTTCACATCATTTCATCAAAGTTTGCAGGTGCTCCACTACCCGTCGTTTAGATTTTCTCTGAGTTGACTAGGCACATATGTCGTGGCATCTCTAGATGAGCGCAGTCAACTGGATGAGGGTGGCTAGTTAATTGACCACCTTTTCTCCTTAAACCCTAACCATGTCATTCTCTTATGCATATTTTCCAATTACACAGATGCAACAGAGGAGAGGGTTAATCACTTACCTGCGAGTCGAATGTACATGCTATGAGGCATTTTGGTCCCTTTTGTTGCTCCATGCTCGTATTTCAGTTGTTGCATGCCTATATCTCCTCTGTTGTTATGCTTTATACTTCTTGATGTGTGGCTTGTTTGCTTTATGCATGTATCCTTTGGCTAGATCTAGCTTCAGATGTTCCCTTCAATCCCATGGCTGCACTTCTTTTGCTATTGTGGCTTGATTTTAATGGGATCAGCTGCTATAGGAATTCCTACAGGAGCTCCTGTAGCTGCTTCTCCCCTTAGAATGTTTAGCTAATTTTTGTGTTGGGAGCTATGAGGATGATGCCAAAGATGTTGATGAAGATGGAGAGGTACTTGGTACGCTGTAGGTGAGATTTGGAGGTGCTGCTCTCTTTATTTTTTGTTTTTTTCTAAAAATTGGTTTGTGTGTTTTTCAACAAGAAAGGGAAAAAATGATGATGATGAGGTGGTGCAGGCATGGGATGGATGGCAAGGAGGATGGATAGCTATAGGAGGGTCTACATGCTCTTCATGAAATCTCCCAGCCCCTCAAACTGCTTTTTGGAGCCATTTCTGGCTCTCTATTATTTCTATAGGAGCCTCCTGTAGAACACACAGCTTCTGGAGAAAAACACAGTGGGGTGGAAGAAAGGTCAGAAATGATGGAGAAGAGTGTGGGGGAGATGATATAGGCTCTGTGGCATCTTTTCTTGCTCCCTATGGTCCACCTGTAACTTGCAATGCACACTAAAAGTCAATTCTCTTTTCCTTCTTTTCTCTATTTTTTTCTTCTCTTTTATTTTTTTGGAAAGACAACTAGGGCGCCTCAAGGAGGTTTTCACCCTATTTTCCTACCCTGGACGCCTTCAAGGGAGGTTTTCACTCAGGGATCTTACTCTCTTTCTTTTTTTTGTTTTTGTCATCACTGGGCCACCTCAAAGAGGTTTTCAACCCAATGATGGGACTGAAGCGCCTCATGGAGGTTTTCACTTGAGTCCTTATTAATTTTTCTTTTTCTTTTTTGCTTCTTCAATAAATGGGTGAAGTGGAGGCTAAGACCTGCTCCACTACCATCACTGTCTTATTTAGATCTTCACTGAACTCTCGCTTGGAGAGGGGCTTCTTGTAAATCTTCAACCTATGTCCATTGACAAGCATGGGGATGGCTTCCTCATCAATGGTTCTGACTAGAACTGAACCATTGTCATTGCATTTTTTGATAGTGTAGGGTCCCAGCCATCTTGTCCTTAGATTTCCTTTGAATTATTTAAACCTTGAGTCATAGAGTAGTGCCCAATCTCCCTCCTGGAATTTCTTCTCCTTGATATTTTTGTCATGCCATATCTTCCTCTGAAGCTGAACTACCTCTGTGTGAAGAAGGGCCTGCAATCTTTGTTCATCCAATCCATTGAGCTGGAGTAGTCTTTCCCTCTATGCATGGTTGAGGTCTAGGTCCAGTTGAGCTGCCATTCTTAGTTTACTGAAATTCTATTGACAACAAAGCCTTCTTCCCATAGACTAGTTCATAGAGTCTGAATCCTGTGGTGGTCTTCCATGTTGTGTTGTAGGCCTAGGTGGCCTCATCTAGTCTATCTGCCCAATATTTTCAGATATTGCTCACTACCTTGGTCAGAATTCCTTCCAAAGCTCTATTAGTGACTTCCAACCTACCCATTGGCTTGTGGATGGGAAGGGGTGGAAGTCCTGTGCTTGATTTTATGATGTATGAGTAGGTCTTCAATCAACTTAGAAAGGAACTAACTGCCTTGGTTTGTGACCATTTCTCTTGGATACCCAAACTTATAGAATATTTTTTCTCTCAAAAACTCGGCTACTTTTTCCTTTGTTGTTGTTTTGATTGCTTTTGTTTCTGCCCATTTTGTCAGATAATCGGTACACACAATGATGTATTTCTTCTGTTTTGAAGGAGGGTTGATAGGACCCACAAAGTCCATGCCCTACTTCTCAAATGGCTCAACGGTCACTTGAGGTTGCATGGGCATCTCATCCTTTGGAGTAGGTTTCCCCATCCTTTGACACTGATCACATTGGCTGGTATACCTCCTCACATCTTGATGAAGAGTGGGCCAATAGTAGCCTACTTGCAATATTTTAAAGGTAGTCCTCTTTGCTACAAAATGGCCTCCACAAAGCCCATCATGACAGGTCAAGAGAATGTCAAAAACTTCCTCCTCCCTGACACATCTTCTCAAGATCTGATCTGGGCCAAGTTTGAAGAGATTTCCCCCAATCCAGGTGAAAGGGGTGATTTTCCTCACGATCTTGATCTTCTCCTTTGAGGATAGGTGTGGTGGGAACTGTGCTGAAACCGAGTGGTTTGCTATATTAGCAAACCATGGAGAGAGCACTGAGATAGAAAACATGGGTTCATCTAGCATTTGATCTTCCACCATTCCTTCTTCATTTGCAGGCAAATTTACTCTAGACAAAAAGTCAGCAACAACATTTTCTTTACCAGGCTTATCAACAATCGTCAAATCAAACTGCTGCAGTAAAAGCAACCATCTAATAATGCGAGCATTTACATCTGGTTTGTTCATTAAATATCTAATTGCAGCATGATCAGTGTGTACAAAGGTCTGATAGCCTGTGATGTAATGTTTGAATTTGTTTAAGGAATGCACTACAGCTAGGAGTTCCTTCTCGGTTACTGTTTGGTCTAAAATGCGAATGTAAATTAGAGTTTCATTACTATCAATTTGGGTAGGTAACCTTCAGGGATCATCCAATATATATGGACTTAGAGACAAACTAAACTAAGCTAGGTGAAGAAATGCCAAAGCTCCCTTACAGGAGGTCTTTCATTGGGATCTCCAACACCTATTCAGTGATTTAACAAAATGAAATCTAAAAATTAAAAGAAATTGTGATAAGTGTAAGAAATATTAAAGCTCCACAGGAGACTGCTCATTAATATTTCTAATCATGTTAATCAACAAAACCTAATTCTGATTGATTGCATGAAATATTAAATCTCTCTTACAAGATACTATTCATTTATATCTCAAGCATATAAATCATAAACTTAATCTAATGAAATCAAACATTAAATAACAAATCAGATTCATTGAAGGAAACATTAATACTTTCTTACGAAAGGTCATTCGTTAATATTTCAAACATATGAACCTAATAATTTAATCTAATTAAATTCACAAACAAACATAAAATAAAATCCTACCAAAATAAAATTGTACTTGCTAAGCAATTGGGATCCTTCCAAGGATTCACAAGCACACCAAAATAGAAGTCAAATGTAGAGGATCAAAGAAGCTCCGTTTTATTCATCATCAATTGCAAATTGAAATTACAACCATTACAATGATTCTCCAATATAACTTCTCATTACCAACCTATAAGATACTAAGATTACAAAATGAAGATTACAAATGAAGGAGATAACACTCCTATTTATACAAAAGCTATGATAACAAACTCATAATGATGATCCACTATTCCCTCTTCAAATTAACATATCTCTCAACCAATGGTGACACATAACCCTATCCTCCATGATCTCCTCCATGAGGGCCATGATCTTCTCCATGAGGTCCATGATATCCTCAAATTCGAATTTGAACATAGAGTGCCACATAAAGATGCCTTGGAAGCTTCATTTGTACCTACACGTGTCAAAAAACTCATTCTAATTCTTAGGTATAAGTATAAGCTTATTATTTCCTAAAGTTTAACCATAAATCCACTTAAAAATGTTAAGAACTAATAAACTTTAGAAAATCATAGTTATAACCCAATGATGAGGTAAATGTAATGATGTGGAGGTGGAATGGAGGTGACATGAAGGTAATATGGAAGTAATGTGAAGGTATTGGTGAACAATGGAGTGAGAATAGGGACTATTTTGAGGCCCAATAGTTACCGTATAGTTTAACTCTACCTTTGACAAATTTCTACTTATAAAGTATATGGCATAAGATAAATTTTCATCAATTTCTCCTAAGGCTTCTCCTATTTCTTTTTTCGAGGCATCTGTGTGAATGTGGAAAGGCAGGGACCAATTTGGGCCTCTCAAAATTAGGGCAGTCACAAGTTTTCTTTTCATGGTATCTAGGGCTTCTTGACGATTTTCAATCCATATGAACTCGACATCTTTTCCTAAAAGACCAAACAACGGAGAGGCTAATTTACTGAAATCTTTAATGACTCTTCTGTAATACCTAGCTAAGCCTAGGAAATTTCGAACATCTCTCACCTTTTGAAGAGGTGGGACCCTTTAGATGATGGCAATTTTTTTGGGGTCCACCTACAATCCTTGTTGAGATATTGCATGACCTAGCACGGTCCCTATAGTCATCAAAAATTCACATTTTTCTAGACTGAGGGATAGATTCATTTCAATACACTTGTCCAAGACTTTTCCTAGGTTATATAAAGCTTCCTGAAAGTTAGAGCCATAAGGAGTAAAATCATCCATATATATTTCCACTGCATCATGAACCAAGTCAGAAAATATACTCAATACTGCTCTTTGGAAAGTAGCTAGAGCATTACACAAACCAAAAGGAAGGATGCAATACGCAAAGGTACCCCAAGGACAAGTGAAAGTGGTCTTATCTTGTCCCTTTGGGCTGATTTGAATCTGATTGTACCCGCTAAACCCATCTAGGAAGGAGAAAAAAAATTCCCCGCGAGACCATCTAACACTTGATCAATGAAAGGCAAAGGAAAATGGTCCTTTTTAGTGGCCTTGTTCAGTTCGTGATAATCAACATAGATTCTCCACTTACCATTTTTCTGTGGCACTAGCACCAAAGGCATAGATTATTTTAGGGGTGAATGTTCGCCCTTTGGCGAAATTAAGGGGTTTTAAATTTTTAGTGGATGAATATTTTGTATCATAGTACATTTTTACAAATCACCTAAAATAGCCCACCTTATTTTAAGGGAGAGTGTAAAAAAGTTAAATTTAGCCCTTGAAATTAAGAGTTACAACCTTCCATTCGCCCAATTTTAAGAATAAGTTTTATTTAAGTGAATCCATTTGCCCATTTTCAAGAATAGGTTTTATTTAAGTGATTCCCATGGGCCAAATACCATATTTATACAAGAGGTATGGTAAAT
>APFE030794638.1:41110-55322 GCA_000404065.3 Pinus taeda | reverse complement strand
CCCTAGATTAGAATACAACTATAGTTCCTTAACCAAAACTACAAAACCATGGGAAAAAACCACTCCACCATGTGCCATAATAATTACTTTTAGAAAAAACATGTATAAAAACTTGACATAAATAAAGGAAAAACAAATGCCCAATTTTTTTCAAGGGTGCTACCCTCATACCCCCATGCAAGGGGGTTTTCCCCCCTATGAAACCCCCCAAATAGGGGGTTGTTGCCCCGACCTCCCGTCCCCCGCCCCCCAACCTCTCATTGTGTATCATGCACTTTATAGTACGTGGGGATAGTCATGTAAAGAATATAACACATAACCAAAAACAATAAGAGATAGAGGATTCATTCCACTATTCAATCCTTCTATAATTTTATGAGCATTCTCTATTCTATCTAAAGAAGTTCCATTTCTTTCTTCTCAACCTTTGATCATTTAGCTCTGTGAATTGTTTTATATATCTATAAATGTAGTCTGACTACAATTTCTCTTTTTATTCAAGGTTACACTTATTTTATTGGTCCAAAGGGTCCCAATCCCATTATATTAGGCACGAATGGCTTTTATTTTATGCTTAAGTATCAAGATTATATCGTGTTTCATGCACCTACTCTATTCAAACATAAAGTCTATCACATTATTTTTTTACTCTCGTAGAGAGATATTTTTAGGAGTACACAACATTTGTGATTTTTATACTTCTAAATAATCAATGGGATCTCATGAATGTTCTCCTTTTAATATTTATTATCTTTGAATGAATGAAATCATTGTAGATCTATCGAAAAATATGGGTCATTTGTTTACTTTCTATTTATGAGTTCAATTCAAGTATTTTTTCCTCATAATGTCTGAATGGATGTATACAGTGGAATGGATTAGTGAGAATATATTTATTTCTGTTAATTCCTTTCCATTCCATTATTTCTTTAAAAAAAAACCCAATCCACACATGGTTGAAAATGTTGAATGATTAATTTTTCTTCTTTCATTTATTTTTAAGATTTGATGAGTACCACATTTATAAAAATCCAAAGGGAACTTTGATAAGTCCTTAAGAGATTGAATCTGGTCCTCAATAGGAAAAGAGCTCAACAAGCACCAACCTCGAGGTGACACATGGATCTATGATGCATATCATATGCCGCATATCAACAATATGCTCATGTTGATGTAGTTCAAACTGTTAAATCTTTGAAGGGCTATAATTTGGTGCCATAGACTAGGAATTCAAGGAAACTTATATCGTTAGAAATCTCTTGACAAGTAGAAGATGTTGTTAGCCTAAAAAATGGGATATGAATTATAAGGGAGAATCAAAACTTTTATGACCCCCATCATGTCAAGGTGACTCAATACATTAAGTGTGCTATAGTTGATAAAAATGTGAGGAGTTGTTTATGATTTCAAATTATAAAGGTGTAGATAAGAAAGTGGAAGAAGAAGGATGCAAAGTGGAGAAGAATGAAAGATGAGCCTTATGGAATGTATTGAGATAATAACAAAGAAGTAAAAATTAAATATATTCAATGAATTTTATTAGTCAATGACATTGTAATCAAGATGCTCACATTTTTCCAATGAAAGGAGTTTGATGTAAAGAGCATACCTAGTTAAACTAGCTATAGTACACATTTAATGATGTACAAGTCAACGAAAATCGAATTTTATTCATGATAATTAGGGGCAAAAGGAATATTGAAGAAATGGTAATGGATACTTAGAACAACAGGGATAGATGCATAGCAACAAAGGCCCTACCATTTTTGGTAGTTATTAGTATGCTGGCTAGTAGGAGCTATACTGAGGTACCATATTATACATAACGAGAATGGATAGTAGATCGGCACATGAATTCTTGTTGTACACCCTTTCTATCACACATACTCGCTTTTCTTCACACCCTTTATTCCATACACATCCCCAACTTTGTACACCTATTATTCCACATAGCTACTTCCACACGATCTTTCTAAAAAAATTTGTCATTTAAAAACAAAACATGATGACTCGGGGTTTGTAGCTGAAGCAGCATTGATTAAGTTTCCAATTTACAGGGAAGTCATTTTGACATGGACTCTTGTTCATGCTAGTGGTCTACGACTGTTATATTAAAGAATTTAACAGTTGTATTACTTCTTTGGTTACTAATGTTGTATTTTCCCTTGGTATTTTTCCACCCTAAATATTCGAGAGAGTGATTGCTAGTATCATTGGACATAAGAATATTGTGAAAACCATGAATTTGTGAATAGCATGGTTCAAGCAATAATTATAGAGGAAAATAATTTATCTAATTTTGATGTGAGAAGGAAGAGAGTTAAAAGGTTTCTACTGTGGCAAACTGTGAAGTGATGTATGGTGACATAACACTCTGATTTTATTGTTTTAACAACATGAATAAGTATTAAACGTTTCTATAATACATAAATAGAAAAGTTAACTGTGAGAAACATTTTTCAAATTATTAATTTTCTTTCAATATAGAAGATTAGAACCTCATTTTTCAAGGAAATTGGACTCACAGTTTTATCGGATTCAATTCTACTTATGCAAAATGTACTCAACATTCCAAACATTTTGGTCAAAATTCTGAAGTGTAAATTAACGGGTAGCAATAGCCATGGCCACATACTTTCCATTCAAAAGTCCTTAGTCGAACCATCAACACAAATTCCTTAGTCCACAATATCTCTTTACAAGCTTCTGTTGTAGCTATGTACTCTGCTTCTGTTGTAGAGAGGGCTACTATTCTTTGTAGCCTTGCACCCAAGATACTGTTGTACCTACAAATGTATACAAATAACCTGTAGTGGACTTTCTGGTATCCATATCTCTAGCCATATCTACATCTGTTGTACCAAAACATAAACAATAATGACTACTACACTTGAGATACCTTAAAAACCATTTTACTGCTTGCCAATGTTGTTTGCATGGATTGGTAAGGAACCTGCTCACTACTCCCACTAAATATACAATGTCTGGCCGTGTGCACACCATGGCATACATTAAGCTGCCAATTATTGAAGCATAAGGAATTCTGCTCGTCTCTTCTTTCTCTTTGTCATTACTAAGACATAATTTAGTACTCAGCTTGAAGTGGGCTACAAGGGGTGTACCAACTGGCTTGGCATCCTTCATATTAAACCTGTCAAGCACCTTCTTCATATATTTTTCTTGTGACAGCCATAACTTTTTGTTTTTCCTGTCACGCATAATCCGCATGCCCAATATCTATTGTGCTGGTCCTAAATCCTTCATTGCAAATTTGCTACCCAAATCTTTCTTCAACCTATTGATCTTATTCTTATCATGCCCAACAATCAACATGTTATCCAGATATAACAATAATATGATATACTTTCCTTGATCATACCTCTTGATATAGACACAATGGTCAGCTTCCAACCTCTGAAAACCATGTTCCAACATGAATGAATCAAATTTCTTGTACCATTATCGAGGTGCCTATTTCAACCCATAGAGACTCTTCTTCAATCTACAAACAAGGCCTTCTTTGCCTTTTTCTATGAAGCCTTCTGGCTGCTCCATATAAATTTCTTCCTCCAATTCACCATGAAGGAATGCAGTTTTTACATCTAACTATTCACATTCTAGGTCTAAAGCAGCAACTAGACCAAGAATGACTCTAATGGATGACACTTTAACAACAGGTGAGAAAATTTCAGTGAAGTCAATAACTTCTTTTTGGGCAAAACCTTTCACCACCAGTCTTGCTTTATACCTCTCTTTCTTTTCATCACCTTCATGTTTAATCATGTACACCCATTTGTTTTATAGGGCCTTTCTACCTTTTGGGAGGTTTACCAACTCCCAAGTTTTATTTTCCTACAAAGAGTTCATTTCTTCTTCCATTCTTTACTGTGCTCGACTTTACAAGCTTCTTGAAAACAATTAGGTTCACCTTCATTAGTCAACAAAATATAATTTGAAGGAGGATACCCTTGTGAAGGCTTATGAGGCCTAGAAGATCTGCAAACCAACTGTGGTAGTGCATTATCAGGTTGAATCTCCTGTAAAGGTTCCTACAAGATTCCTTCTTTTTGTTGTTCATTATTTTCCACTTGTTTTTCTTCATGCTCCTGAATTTGTTGTTCATTTTCTTGTATAGGTGGTATGTTTTTCTTCAAACCTGTCAATAACCTTCTTAACCTCCAACTCACCTATAGTCCTCTTGAACATTTCTGACTCATTAAATATATCATCCCCGCTTCTAATAATTTTATGATTAACTGGATCCCATAGACGATAACCAAGATCTTCATCTGCATATCCCAAAAAAATGCATTCCATAGATTTATCATCTAGCTTAGTTCTATATTCTTTGGGAATATGTACGAAAGGTTCACATCCAAATATTTTGAAGTGAGAATAATTCAAATTCTTACCAGTCCAAACTTCTTCAGGGATACCGCCATCTAAGGCTGTAGTTAGAGATCTATTTATGAGGTAGCAAGCGGTCCTGACTGCTTCAGCCCAAAAATTCTTCTCCAAACCAGAATTGGACAACATATTTTGCACCTTTTCCATAATGGTGCGATTCATACTTTCTGCAACACCATTTTGTTGAAGAGCACCAGGCACAGTCTTCTCATGCTTTATGCCAAACCTATTGCCATATTCCTTAAATGTATTTGAGCAATATTCTCCACCATTATTTGTTCTTAAACACTTCAGCAATTTGTTAGTCTCTCTTTCAACAACAACATGGAATTTTTGAAATATTCCAAACACTTCACTTTTATTTTTCATAGGATATGCCCAAACTTTCTTGGATGCATCATCTATAAATGTTAAAAAATATGATGCTCCTCCTAATGATTTGATGTTAATAGGCCCAAACACATCTGATTGTACCAATTCTAACACATTTTTCTTTCTGCCATGGCCACCTCTAAGGAATGAAACCCTTCTTTGTCTACCATATATACAATGCTCACAAAGATCAAGATTGTAGGATTTCAAACCTGCCAATAAATTTTTACCAACAAGGATTTTTAAGCCCTTCTCGCTCATGTGACCCAAACGCTTATGCCATAGATCTGCTGAAATTCCTTCATTTGTGATAGCAGCCAAATCTGATTTTCCTATCAGTGTCTTCAATATGTATAATGTCCTTGTCTTGGGTCCTTTGGCCATGACCAATGCACCTTTGCTAATTTTCCAACCTCCTTTTCTAGAGCTTGTCGAATAGCCTTCATCATCCAGTCGTCCCATAGAGATTAAACTCATGTGCATTTCTGGTACATGCCTGACCTGTTTCAACAATATATCTTGTCCATCTTTCATCTTGATCTAGACATCTCCCACTCCAACAATACTGCAAAAATGATTATTCCCCAAATGCACTCTACCATAATCACCAGGATTATATGAAATAAAACTATCTTTGCATGGGGTTACATGGTGAGATTCCCAAGAGTCAAGGATCCAATCAAAGCCACTGCTAGATGTATATACACATGCATCCTCTACTAAAACAGTAAACAACACATCAACGTTTGTGGCTACAGCAGTAGTCTCACCTTCATTTGTGCTGGATGACTTATGATTTGTACTAGATGGTCTCTGATCCTTTTGTCCTTTCTTCCAGAATCGACATTCTTTCTTCATGTGCTCGATTTTGCCACAATGAAAGCAAATGACCGTTCCTCTCATTGATTTTGATTGGCCTCTTGATCTATATCGCCCTTGCCAGCCTCGATCCGTTATCCTACCACAATCAGCTAGAGCTAGAGCCTCTTGTCCCTGATTTTCCACAATTGACTTGCGTCGCAGTTCCTCATTCATTAAATTGTTGCTAACATCATCAAACTTCAGGGTCCCTGTAGTTGTTGAAGTGCTCATAGCTACAATTAAATTTTTCCAGCTGTTTGGCATAGAACACATTAGTAAAATAGCTATAATTTCATCATCTAAAATGATTTTAACAGAGGCAAGTTGATTAGTAATAATATTGAATGTATTCAAGTGCTCAACAACTGAAGCACCCTTCTTCATTTTGAGATTATAAAGCCTCTTCATCAAGAACACTTTGTTTGATACTGTATTCTTCTCGTATAGATCATGGAGCTTCTTCCATAATCCTTCAGCCGTCTTTTCTCTGGACACATTGAAATAAACATTCTTTGCTAAATATTGGCGGATTGTTGCAATGGCCTTTCTATCTAACTTATTTCACTCTTCATTTTTCATCGATGAGGGTTTCTTTGTTGTGCCCTCAATCGGCAAATACTGAGCCTTTAAAATCAGTATATCCTCCATCTGTGATTTCCATAGGGAAAAATTAGCCCCGCTCAACTTCTCCATATCTGTAGTTGTTGTCTCCATTTTCAATCAAATTCACGCCCCAAAACATAAAAACTCCACTTAAAAATAAAACTTTAATTATTACTCTTTAAAATTTAGTAATAATGACCTTCCTCCTTTTAAAATACCCTTTTCAAAATTCCTGCTCCATTTAAAAATATACTTTTCAAAATTCCAACATATAATTATATATGTTTCATAATAATTATAAAAACATATATAATGTTTTAATCTTTTCACATTTCACACATACATATATTGGTTTGAGAAAAAACTTGATGTATACATGCAAGCTTGATGTAAAAAAAATTTACGAACACCACGTTTCAACTCCAAAATCCACGGATATCCACGTTTCAAACTCCAGCAACACGTATGGATCTCCATGTTTCAACATAGATCCATGACCTTGTTTTTCTTAGAGAAACTATCTTTTAGTTCCACCATTCCTTAGCTCCTTGAACAGCTCCAGAGGTAACAACCAACGTTTTAAGGAACGCTACCAGAGTAAGGTGATGGCACTAAGCAGCTTGCGTAGTGGATATTCCACCTTGCTCTGATACCAGTTGTTAGATCAAAGCATACATAACACACAACAGATTTATACTCAGAGACTTAGACGTAAATAACAAAGAATAATTCATAGAGACAGACAAATGAAGAAACAACATGATTACTTAGTCAAAAACAGCGGAATAGATAAAACAATAGATAAAAATCACACTTTGAATTAAATGAAGGAGTTGCAGCTCACAGGTGTGTACGGCACCTGGGAGACTGCACTCAAACAAAGAGGAGACTCTCTCTCACGTTCACTCTCCCTTACATCAAATGAATATTACAATATTAAATACATCACTGAAAAATAGGTAGTTGTAAACAACCTCCTAAAGTCTAGGAACTAATCCTAAACTGAGGAGATACGTTACAACTATATAACCATTTCTCCATTATTTTTAACTCCCCCCCTTAATGGAGAAAGGGTTATTTTGCACTCCTAACATCCCTCTAAGTAACTCAAACTTTACTTGCCCTAGAGGCTTAGTAAAAATATCAGCTAAGTTATCACAAGTGTTACAATACTCCACACATATTTCTTTTGACTATATCTTTTCTCGAACAAAATGAAACTAAGTGTCAATATGTTTAGCATTTTTATGGAAAATTGGATTGTATGCAAGCTTTATTGTGCTCTGGTTGTCAGTTTTGATGCTGGTTGCTTCTTTCTGACTTTCGCCTGCATCGCTAAGCAATCTCCTCAACCAGATGGCTTCGCATGTTGCTGCACACAACGCCTAGTACTCAGCTTCACGTGATGATAATGCTACAGTACTTTGCTTTTTGCTACTCCACGAGATAACCCCGGATCCAATACTAAATGCATATCCTGTGATGGATCTACGATCATCCAGGTTGCTTGCCCAATCTGAATCTGAATAAACTACTAAAGTAACATCAAAAATGTCAGTGTATAAAAGACCATAACTACAAGTACCACTAAGGTACCTCAACACACATTTTGCTGCATTCCAGTGACTGTCAAGTGGTCTACACATAAACTGGCTCAGCACACTAACAGAGTATGCCAGATCAGGCCTAGTTGTCGTGAGATAGATCAAACTTTCGACTAGCTGTCTATACAAAGTGGCATCCACCTGTTTTGTGCCATCGTCACTGCTTAGCTTGAGGTTCTGTTGCAATGGTGTTGCTATTGTTTTACACTGTTCCATTTTGAATCTTTCCAACAGGGTTCTGGCATACTTTCCTTGGGTTAGAAAAGTTTGACCAAAATCTTTCCACACCTCCAATCCTAAGCAGTAATGAAGATAACCAAGGTCTTTCATTTCAAATACCTGTGACATTTGCTGCTTGATTTCTTTGATCAAATTATTTGCATTCCCCATTATTATCATGTCATCCACATACAAAGAAATCAAAATGATTTGCCTCTATTTATTTATCTTGGTATACAGGTTTGGATCATTGAGGCTCCTATGAAAACTATGCTGAATAAAAAATGAATCAATTTTGTCATACCATGACTTCGGTGCTTGTTTCAAACCATAAAGTGCCTTATGCAATTTACACACTAAATGCTCCTTCCCCTTTTTCACAAAACCAGGAGGTTGTACTAAATAATTTCTTCCTTTAATTCTCCATTCAGAAATGCAGACTTAACATCTAGCTGGTGTAGCTTCCATTTATGTTTTGTTGCTAAAGAGATTAGCATTCTAATTGTATTTACTTTAGCTACAGGGGCAAAGCTGTCATCGAAATCAATTCCTTCTTGTTGTGAATAACCCTTTGCTACCAGTCTAGCTTTGAATTTTTCTACACTCCCATCTACATTTATCTTAGGTTTATACAACCACTTACAACCTATAGGGGTTTTTCCTTCAGGAAATTCAACTAAATCCCAAGTATGATTTCTATATATTGATTCAATTTCCTCATGCATTGTAGCCCTCCATTCATCTGATTTACTTGCTTCTTCATAATTTGAAGGTTCTACAATGTTTAAAATTTTGGACATTAAAGCATAGCCTTTCAATCTTTCAGGTAGTCTAGTCTTCCTACCTGATCTTCTAGGTAAATGACTTACCTCAACTCTATCTGTTTCATCACTTTCCGGGCCTGCATCATCACTTATTACACTATCTGCTGGTACTTCTTCCTATTTCTGCTCCTGCTCCTGCTCCTGTTCTTCTTCTTCTTCACTGTTCAGTTCTATCAAGAATGGAATGTGGCTGTCATTGTTAGAGTCTTCCTTTCCATCTTCTGTCTGTTCATGAAAAATGACATCTCTGCTTGCAAACACTTTATGAGTCACAAGATTATATAACTTGTATGCCTTATACTCTGTGCCATATCCTACAAATATACATTTCAAGGCTTTGGGGTCTAGCTTTTTCCTATCTGCTTTTGGTATATGAGCAAAAGCTTTAGATCCGAATATTCTTAAATGATCGGCTACTGGTTTGAGTCCAAACAATGCTTCAAAGGGGGTTTTGAAGCTTAGACATTTGGTGGGACTCCTATTCTTCAAATAAATAGCAGTATTAATGGCTTCTGCCCAAAGACCATTAGAAATACCCTTACCTTGAAGCATACTTCTTGTGCACTCCACAAGGGTCATGTTCTTGCGTTCTGCTACTCCATTCTGCTGTGGAGTGTGTGGCACTGTGAATTGCTGTATAATCCCATGCTACTTGTAGAAGTTCATGAACTCACCTAACCTGTATTCTCCCCCTTGATCCGAGCGGAGAATATTTATCTTCTTTCCTGTTTGGTTCTCTATCATAGATTTGAATTCTTTAAAGTATCGGAAAGCTTGACTCTTTTTGCTTAAAAAATATACCCAAGAGAACCTAGTGCAGTCATCTGTAAACAGTAGAAAGCAGTATGCACCTCCTAAAGACCTAGTCTGCATAGGTCCACAAATATCTGTATGCACTAGTTCTAGGATGTCTCTTTCTCTTCTGTTAACATGCAAAGGGAATTCATCTCTATGCATCTTCCCTAATGCACATCCATCACATTCCAGTTTGATATTATGTAAAGCAGGAAGACCATCGACCATACCTTTCTTTTTGAGTAAGATGAGATCTTGTAAATTGAGATGTCCAAATCTCTGATGCCAGAGATTTTCAATTGTTGATGTTGCTGCAACCATCGCTTGTCGTGGCATGCTCCTTGCATCCAGTCTGTACAAATTCCCCACGCGTACTCCTGTTGCAACTGTCTCCAATTGGCTATCCTGAATGACACATCCATTCTTGAAAAATTGCACATGCATGTCCTGGTCTGTTATCATAGAGACAGAGATCAAATTCTTTTTAATTCCTGGAACGTATAAAACATTTTTGAGATGTTTGATGTCGCCTTCTAGGTAGCTTCCTAGGAATATCCCCACAACCTTTGATCTCATACCCACTGTCATCTCTTAAGTAAATTTTTGATCCACATGCAGACTCTTAAAGAAACTCAAAACAATCTTTCTTACCGGTTATATGTGAGGATGCGCCAAAATCGACATACCATATATTATCCTCATCTCCTTTTGATGCTGAAAGTGCACAGTCGACTGTGAATAATCGAAGATCATGGTTGTGGTCATCCTCTTCTCCAGCAAAACACCCCTGATGTTTCCTCTGTCTGCCTTTTCTTTCATCCGCCTACCTCTTATAGCATTCTTTAATCTGGTGGCCAGGCTTCCCACAGTAAAAACATCTCTTAACATAATTATCAGTCATACCTCTGAATGATTTCTTTTGAAAAGAGTTGGCCCCTTTCTGCTGCTGCTGTTGCGGTTGTTGATGCTGATGTTGGTGCTGGTGCTGCTTTCCTCTGTACTGTCGCCTCTTCACCATCAGAGCTAAGTCATTTCTCTGAGTTTTCAGATTCTATTTTCGTTCCTCCTCCTGGAGCAGAATCGTTGTCAGGTCATCAAACGAGGGGGCTTTCCCTCTCGCTTACAACCCTAAGATGAATGTCTGATATTCATCGGTCATTCTGTTCAATGTAAGTGTAACCAGATCTGAATCTAATACCTTCTCTCCAATGGCTCCCAATTTTTCTCTCAGATCCTTGACTATGGCCATGAATCCACCAACGGATTCATTCTCATCCATCTTTAATGCAAACAATTTTCCCTTGAGTGTCAGAACACGATTTGTGTTCTGTGTCTCGTACAGATTCTTGATTATGTTCCATATATCCGCGGCCGACTTGCAATCTCTGATATGGGGGATAATGTTGTCTTTGACAGACATCTTCAGTATGACTTTCGCCTTTGTTTCTCTCTTATCCCAATCTTGTTCTTGGGCCGGTGTTCCAATTCTCTGCTCATTTCCCAAGACGATCAACCATGCATTCGCACTCTCCAACAAAGTTTGCATTTTGAACTTCTAGTTAGAGAAGTTCGTTCCATCAAGCTTGCCAGACTCGTGGAGGTATGATTCCAAACTGTTGTTCATTTTCGCCCAACTAAACACTCCAATTGGCCACCACCAGGCAAGTTCGATCTGCTGCCAATGAACAGATTAGGAACTTCAC
Source organism: Pinus taeda (assembly GCA_000404065.3). Classification (NCBI taxonomy): domain Eukaryota; kingdom Viridiplantae; phylum Streptophyta; class Pinopsida; order Pinales; family Pinaceae; genus Pinus; species Pinus taeda. The sequence continues at coordinate 43,934 of APFE030794638.1, read as the reverse complement.
TGTGCCACCACCGAGCAAGTCTGATCTGCTGCCACCGAGCAAATCACGGACTTCACTGTGCCACCACCGGGCAAAACTGATCTACTACCACCGAATAGATCAACAAACAAGCTCCAACATGCCACCACCGGGCAAAGGCAATCTGCTTCCACCGAACAGATCGAGGAGCTGCACTGCGCCACCACTGGGCAAAAAAAAAAAATTGATCTGCTTCCACCAAACAAATCACAGAGCTCTGATTTGCCACCACCGGGCAAGTCCGATCTGCTACCACCGATCGGATCACGAAACCTCAATTCGCCACCACCGGGCAAATCAAATTTGCTGCCACCGAGCAGAATCTCCACATGCCACCCGAGCAACTCCTGATCTGCAACAAAAAAAAATTGCAGATTTCCAGAGAGAAAGAGGTTGGCTCTATGGTGCTTTGAACAGCTACAAATCCGCGCCAATTGCGGAAAAGAAAAATTCACGAAGTGCACGAAAATTGGCGTGCTTAACAGGCACGGTTCTGCGCCAATTCAGTTATTTCTTTTCTGGCTCACTTTTCAGGCTCAAAAGAGCGCCAATGGGCGCGCTTTTTCTTTAAAAAGTAGCACCAATTTGTTTTGTTCTAGATTGGCTCGACTGTCTTTAAAAAATAAGCGCCAATTGCTCAACCTTTTCTCTGGCTCGGAGATGATCAGTCATCTGAGACCCTTCACTCCAGGTGTTACTGCAGTTCCACCTGATCACACAGACACATTTACATGTACTCCTACCACTACAGAAATGTAACTAATGATACATCCCTAAAAAAAAATTGAGGCTATCTCTATCCTAAGCTCTGATACCAAGATAAAAACCACACTTTAAATTAAATGAAGGAGTTACAGCTCACAGGTGTGTACGGCACCTGGGAGACTGCACTCAAACAAAGAGGAGACTCTCTTCACACTTTGAATTAAATGAAGGAGTTGCAGCTCAAAGGTGTGTACGGCACCTGGGAGACTGTACTCAAACAAAGAGGTGACTCTCTCTCACGTTCACTCTCCCTTACATCAAATGAATATTACAATATTAAATACATCACTAAAAAATAGGTAGTTGTAAACAACCTCCTAAAGTCTAGGAACTAATCCTAAACTTACAACCATATAACCATTTCTCCATTATTTTTAACTACAATCACTAGAGAACAGAATTCACTTTGCATTACATAACAAGCTTGGGCCTTGGCTTGCTTTCCTTGGCCAGAGAAATTACAAATTTATAGAGGCATAAGAAGGATCTAGAGGAGTATGTGATTCAGATGGAAATCTGGAATGATCTAAAAATCACTGGCGGTGTAGGAGGATCTAGAATCTGGAGATCTAAAAAAATCTAATCTAGAAGGATCTAGAATACTGCGTGAATTTGGCTTCACACTTAACACTATCATTTATTCCAAAACATCACTTTTGCCAATGAAAATTGATGAAGAAACTAGAATGATGAAAACTTAGAGTTAAGAGTTAAAAATAAAATTAAAGGAAATTTCAAATTTAATTATATAAGTAAATTTGATGTTAATTCATATGGTCGTGAATGCTCCTCTATTGCACAACCTAGTTATAAGCAACATCTACTGGGGCATCCTTTGAACAGCCATGTTGGCCGTAGAATGCATGGGCTAAAAATACTATTGACAATGAAACGATAATTTTAGTTTATGTGACATGAAGATTAATTCTTTCATTCTCGGATAACCCACTCTGAAATCTTTATGAATAGGTGAAATCGTTATTTTGCATTGGAATTTTTGATAGTTTTTTTTGGTTATTTTTTTTAATTCCGATTTTAAAAATAATTTTCTGGAGAAGAAAATCACATTATAATTGTCGATCAATTTCAAACCAAGATTCCTGAAAAGAAAATCACATCATAATTGTTGATCAATTTCGAACCAAGAGTGTAGTTTATCGTCGAGACAAGTCTAAAAACCAAATTAAAATTACGTATTAAATAAGGAAAACAAATCATCTAACAGTCATATTGGAATACTCTTCCTATCATAAAATGTTAAATTCTCCCAACCTCTTTTAAAATGGAGGAGGACAACACAAAAGCTCACTCTCTGCCCCAGTCATTATGTTTAAAGAAATTCGGAATGCAATTGTAGTTGTGCTGAATAACAGATGTATAAAATAGGTGTATGGGGAATAAAGGTTATTTCGTATTTACCCTTTTTTTTTATTCTACACACTTTAAATATAAATTCTTTTCACCAATAATTAATAATAAAAAAATTGAAATTTATTTGTGTCCAATAACCAATGTATTTCCAATATTAATAAATTTATTGGAAATATAAATTCTTTTCACCAATAATTAATAATAAAAAAATTGAAATTTATTTGTGTCCAATAACCAATGTATTTCCAATATTAATAAATTTATTGCATTTCCAATGCTAATTAATAAAAATCTATTTAATGCAGACTTACATTAATTAGTGAGAATTTGGATTAAACATCAAATAGACATGTAAACATTGAATACAAATCCAGTAAAGTAAAACAATAGCTAATAAGGAAGCAAACTATCCCATTATAGCTGCCCATAAAGCCTAGAGTTTCCCGATATTTTAAAACTTTATTGAAATAGATTCTAAAATCTTGAGCAAAGCTTAATTGAAATAGATTCTAAAATCTCGAGCAAAAACACATAGAAACTTACAAAAAATAGGGAAATTTATTATAATAGAAATAGTCTGGAAATTTATTATAATAGAAATAGTCTTTATTTTTAAATTATAATTAGAAAATGCAATTTTCAATAATGCCATGATTCTTTTAATTCTTAT
>APFE030794638.1:0-40675 GCA_000404065.3 Pinus taeda | reverse complement strand
CAATGCATCTAAGTGCAAATCTCTAAATGTTTTTATCTATGGCTATTTCCACATTTCATGCAAATCTTAATTCAACATTTAATGTTTCTAAATTTACATTAAATAATGCAACGTTGCGGTATAAAAAGAATATAATTATATGATTATTATATTAATAATTAGAATTGGCTATTGTGTTTACCTAATATCTATTTGAATTTTACATATGTATTTTTTTTTATGTTTTTTTTTTCCTTAAAAAACACTAACCAATTGAATAAAAATTCCAGCAAATGTGTAGGTATAAAAATGCTAGGAAGCACTATTGTAGTTAGACTAAAACCCCCAGGCGTTAGTCAATGAACACATCACCAAAGATAAGGATCCATGAGAGGCAGTTCGCCCATGTCTCGCTAAACACACGGGGAGTGTTGGTTTATCCAATGTCCAACAATCTCCCCCAATGCGAGTTAGGTGTGTATCAAACTAGTGATCTACCCTCGAATACCACTTATTGGGAATCCTGAGTTAGACTAGTAGGTGTTAATCATCAAGATAATGATCCATAAGAGGCAATTAATTAGTGTCCTAAAACACATTGGAGTGTTGGTTTATCTAATGTCCAACAAAAAATTCCAAACAAATATGCAAGTTTGTCAGAATGGCATGAATTTGTTTTGTTTCCTATACCAATTCAAGAAAAAACTATGTGGTGGAGAGCTCAAAATTTCTTAAATTTGCTATTAACTTGGAATTAGGATTAAACATCAAATTAAACTTGTAAATATTGAATACAAATCTACTTAACTAAAACACTAGTTAGCAATGGAGCAAGCTATCATATTACAGTTGTCTAAGGTTTTTAGATAATTCAAAACTCAATTGAATCTAGTGAAAATAGAATTTATAGATAATTCAAAACTCAATTGAACTAGTGAAAATAGAATCGGGTAAAATCTTGTGCAAAAGAACTGAGAAACTTACAAATACAAATGGAGCAGGTCATTATAATATAAATGGTATTCTTTTTCAAGTTAGAATTAGACGATACAATTTTGAATATTTTTGTGAATTTTGGTTTTATTTTTATAAAATAATTAGGCTTTATCCTCAAATAAACACAATTTTCCTGACAATTACCTTAATGCTAGTTTGATCATAAATTTCATAAGTACATCCCCATTTATGTAGATTAAAATTTTCTTATTCTCTTCATATAAACTATAATATTAATATTTAACTTTTCTCTTTCACATTTGGGTTAAGTCTGTTCTCTAAAATTTCTATATTAATTAATGTTGAAGATATATTATAATAATGTAAGGTAATATGCTACATTATATCCAAGTGAGGAAGTAATTGTGCAGAACAACAACTCCATACATATCCTCTACTTCGAATACATATTTTTTTGTTTTGAACAACTACTTTCACACTTCATGCAAACATCAATGTTGTTTGTATATTTACATCAAATAATGCAAATCTCAATGAAGATTGTACATTTACATCAAATAATGCAATGTTACCGGTTATACAAAAGAGAAATTTGTTTTACAATATAGAAAGAATATGATTATATGATTATGATATAATTATTTAGAATAATAAATAAATTAACCAAAATCAAGTTCTCTTTGTTCCATATGTAGAATTGGTTATTATGTTTAACTAGTTAGTTTTGAATTTTATATATGTTAATGTTGTATTTCCCTTTTAAATCAAAAAAAGTTAATTATGTTCTCTTAAAAAACAACATTAACTAGTTGAATGTAAAAATCCAAACAAGTGTGTAGGTATCTATCAATATCAAGAATTTGTTGTATTTCCAATACCAATTGTAGAAAAATCTATTTAATGCCAACAAAATTCAAAATTCCTTGAATTCACTACTTATTAATTAGAATTTGGAATAAACAACAAAATAAACTTGTAAATATTGAATACAGATCTAGTCAAAGTAAAACATTGACTAAGAGCAAGTTACCATATTACATATTACAGTTGCTCATAAAGCCTAGGTTCCCAGATAATTGAAAACAATTGAATCTAGTGAAAACAGAATAGAGCATAATCTTGAGTAAAATTGTTTTAGCTTTTATAAAATAATCAGATCCTGAAATCAACTCGTTTGGCCCAATAGCATGCCCGTTTGATAATAAATTTTATATGTATGTTCCCAATAAATGAAAAATAAAATTTTCTTATTCTTTTCATATAAACATTATATTAATATTTAATTTTGTTATTCTGCATTGGGGTCACCTCAGGTCTTTTGTGCTATAAAATTTTCTATATTAATTCTATATTAATTAATGCTGAACGTATATTCTAATAATGTAAAGTAATATGTTATAGTGTATCTAAGTGTTAGAACTGGTCGTGCAGAACAACTAATCTATAAGCATATTAGACTACTTACACCTATTCTTCTACACAGCTACTTCACACTTCATGAGAAGCTCAATTAAACACTTATTTATGTAAGATGTTACCATTTGTATGAATCAGATATTTGTTTTATAAAATAGCAAGAATATGATTATGATACAAGTATTTAGAATAATGAATATATTAAATGAAGTCAAATTTGATTGGTTACATATCTAGAATAAGCCATTATGTTTAACTAATAGATATTTGAATTTTGTATATATAATTATTATAATTTTTTTTATGAAATAAAGTTAACTCTATTTTCTTAAAAAATAATATTAATTTAATAAAAAATCTAAAAAAATATGTAAGTATTTCTTAACGTCATGAATTTATTGTATTCCCCCGGCCCATTGAAGAAAAATCTATTTAATGTAGGAGAGCCGGAAATTCTTGAATTCGTTGCTTGAGAATTGGAATTTGGATTAAACTCAAAATAAACATGTAAATGTTGAAAACACAGAATTCTAATCAAAATTGGTTTCATTTTTCTAAAATAAGTAGATCCTAAAATCAACTCAATCTAAATTTCCATGACACGTTGGGTTAATGCTAGTTTGAATTTAAATTTTATACGTACATCCTCAATTTATGAAAATTAGAATTTTCTTCTTCTCTTTATATAAACCATTATATTAATATTTCATTTTCTTTTGTTTTATAAAAATGAAGGTATATTCTAATAATGTAGGGAAATATGTTACAATGCATCAAGTGTTGAAGTACTTGTGAAGAATACTAACTTAGTATATGGTTTGTTCCGCGCAGTTATTTGGACACTTCATACAAATTTCAATTCAACACTTGACCTTTGTAAATTTACATCAAATAATGCTTTCATTTATACACAAGAAAGTTTGTTTTACAATATAATAAAAATATGATTTAGAATAATAAATATATTTTAAATAAACATTTTTATTATTTTAAATAATATTATATTGAAATTTTTAAAATGTAAAATAGTTAACCATTCGCAATTTAGCCAAATCATTTTTAAAGTAATGAAATTGGAAAATTTAATCTTTTTATTTTAAATAATTTTATTTTAAATATTGTTCCAATTAATCTTTTTATTTTTAAATATTTTTTTTTTAATATATGCTCATGGGTTTTTGATGGATGATAAATAGGTGTATTACATTAGTTTTTAAATTCTTCTAGGATATTTATAAAGCAGTTGGGAATGACGTTGTAGCAATGAGGGACTCAAGGCCAAGTTGCATATTGCAAGATTGGTGCATGGCAAGGGTAATTATGAGATTAATTTTTATTTATGGAAGTTTTCAAGGCCAAATTGCATTTAGGCAAGATTGATGCAAAGTAATGGTAATTATGAAAGTAGTTTTGATTTATGGAGGTTTTCCTTGGAAGACATTTTTTAAAACGTTGAATAAGTTGTTCAAAATATGATGCATCGTAACAAGCTTTTAAGAAATAGATAAACCAAACCCATATATAGTTCACTATTCACTAGCATGTGCCATGTGCTATTTAATAGTGGTTATAATTTTGTGAAAAACACTGACCCCTGTCTATGAGTAAAGTTTGCTATTTAATAGTGGTTATGGATTATATATATAGGGAAGTCAGCACCTCTCCCAATTTATGTTATTTTGGATTATCCCAAAATTATTTAGAGCTTTTTAAACATAGAATATGTATACGATGATTTTTCATTTATAATATCAAATTAAATAGGTTAAAAGTAATGTTTTTATGTGTTTTTGTGAATTGTTATTGTGAAAGTAATGTTTTTATGTGTTATTGTGAGTTTCCAAGTGTTAATTTAGAAGTTGATGTTCCCTATGTGTGAGTTTTATTATCTATCTAGATCCAAATTCTTTGGATCTGGATTTGTCCAAATCAATAATTTATATTCTATATATAACTATGTGATGAATATAAAATAAAAACTATTGTGATGAATATAAAATAAAAATAATTCTGTGTTGTGTATAATCGCCTTTTTTCTCACTCTATTTTTCTAACATGGTATCAAAGCCTGCTCTTACTTACCTTAACTCCCTCAAGAGAAAACAATGAAAATGCGAAAGAGTCCTCAGTTTTATTGCTGTATAATTTAATTAGTTGCAGGTTAGATGCGTGCATTAAGATTTCGTGCGGTTGTTCCTGTGTGTAGATATACAGATCTGTCTTTCTGATCAATTTCAGCGAGAAAGGATTTAGTCGACTGACCACTTCTACATCAGTTGAAGTCGTAGGCCATCGAGTCAACCGGAACTCGGATTTGATCCCCCACTACTAAAAAAATGCAAGAGTGAAGTGGTGTATCCCATCAAAGGGCCGTCGTTCTTAAATATTTTTAATTCCATATCATTGGCTTCGGTTGATGCGATTCTTCCTGCCCAGTTCTAGAAATCCCAATGCCACTTCGCAATTCAGTTCACATTCCGTCTAGTTCCCAGCACAGCGGATTTCATATTTTGTTTGGCGTAAACAGCAACGTTTGAACCTACACAGGGCAAGAGATGTGAGACTGTGAGAATTTAGATCTACATGTGAATAATTGTTGTCGTAGTGTGGGAGAAAACCAGATCTGAACACTCAATCTCGTGCCACTCTCGGCTTCTTCCCACACGTAGTCCCATATGTTACAACAAATGGTAAAAGATGTTGACCAACGACTTCTTCACATCAAGGCTACCACATTTTCGCTATCGATTTGGTAGATAGATCTGTGCAGCAACAATGTGCATGGGATGCATCATGGTTCCATGTGACAGAGGGAGTGTCATGAATGCAGAGAAGATTCTGGTTATGGATAACAGATCATGCAAAATAAATAAATAATAATACGAGGAATGTGGAAATCAAGTTTTGTTTCTCAATTGGTATTGTGGCCTGTGCGGCAACGCCCGTTTGACGATGGCAGGAAGTCACATGAAGTATTCATTGACAGGCTGGCCAAAGGAGACGACGATCTGTTATCATCAAACTTCATAGCGAAAGCGTGGAAGGTGCCTATGCCTTGCTATTTTATGACCCGAAGCACAAGAGGACCGCATTACATTTTGTTTATGAAATTGTTCTCATAGTCGACTATTTCTAGAGGTTTATTTTTTCACTTATTCTGGTTTGAGAGCATAATATTGTTGAAGAATGGTTTAATTGTCATAATTCTGTGGTTAAAAATGTGGCAGTGAAAATATTGGGAGGCGATTGATTGCAGAATTCTCGGCGATTGAATTATCGCTTTATTTTAGAGATATTATTAGTGATATGAATATAGTATTTATTGTGAGTTTGGTTGTGTAGGTAAATCGTATTATGTTATTATATTGCGCAAGAATTAGATGATAAGAATCAAGAACAAGATAATTATCGAACAAATTAATGTTATTAGTCATGTTTAGGAATATTATTCATAGGTATCTCTTAACAAGGTCAAGTTGGTGGATCCGTCGTTCTCCGAGGGTTTCATCACACGTTATTTAGGCAAGGTCAAGTTGTAAAATTGTCTATTGAAGATATTTTGTACCCAAAACGATATCTTAGATAACTAATGAAAGTTGCGGAGGGTTGTGGATTCAAAAGATGGTGTAAGTTCTATAGGATGGTTCAATATCGGGAACGACCCATTGCGCCCCAAGAGGTTGAGAATCGTTAATTCTGTAAAGTAAGTCAATGATGGTGTGAAGCAACTATGTCTTAATGGATCAAGTGGGAAGCTCTAAAGTATGGTGATGAAAAGAGTGAAAACCACGAGTTTTCAGAGTGGATATGAGTGCTAGTGATGACCATATTAGACAAATATGACAATGATTCATTTATTATTATAGTATATGTTTGTTTTCCATGTAAGAAATAAGCGAGGGTGTTGGAAGTAATGCTTCCATGTATTGTTATGAGTTGTCATTGTGAGTTCCCAAGCATTAATCTTGAAGTTGATGTTCCCTATGTGTGAGTTTTATTAGCTATCTAGATCCACTTTCTTAGGATCTCAATTTTTCAAAGTCAGTAATTTATATCCTATATATATGTTATTGTGCTCAATAAAAGATAAGGGTGGTTTTGTGTTGTGGGTAATCCCTCTCTAGGCTCTCTCTCTATTTTCTAACAAAATATATGAGGAAGTTGGAACATATCATAGTGATTAATAATAAATTCACCAAGGCAAAAAATAAAGGACCATAACAGGTTGTTCAAATTAATATTTTCAACCAACCAACCAACACACTGGTGTTATGATACATATACATATACATATATATATATATATATATATCAAATAGGGTTGGTGATCTATGGAAATGGAAGGCATGAGGCAATGACGAAGATCTGCAATAGAGGATTTGTCGAGAGAGCAAGCCTCTGCAGCTCCCTCCTTCAACACGATGTCAATCAAATCTCTGCTTACCTTCAAAGGATGGAGAAAGCTAGGGTTTCACAGATTTCTGCAACTAAGGATACCATTGACATTGGGATTACATCTCTTGCCAAGTATGTAGATGGACAGATCTAGAACCTTTGTTTTGAGCTGGATAGATCAAGATTCAATGGGATCTCCCTCTAATTTCTTATGAACAATTGATCTGATTTGGTTCCTATCTACGAAAGGGTGACACATTTTTTATCCTCTAATCAACTTATTGTTCCGGGATAGATACACACTTGCAGAGTTGTGTCATTGCACACTCGGATCTACCCTTCGTGTTTTCTAGTTTTGGATATCTGCATTTGTGATCGCACATGTCGGGAGATCTTATCAAATTGCTAAGATATTTCTCTCTGTCAAAGAGCATGATCATTTCTTCCAGGCACAACTAGAAACGTAGATAGTCAATACAATGCCATGTCGATCTATGCTAGATCTGTCATTAGATCCAAAAAAAATTCTCCCAAGTAGCTCGGATCGAAATCAAATCCATGCCCATTGCAACCCTTTTCTGTGGCTCAACCCTCTTTTGTTAGAAAACACAACACTGTATGGCTTATGCCTACAATGAAGACTCTGTCGTAGGCTTTCGAGGTGACATATATCACTAATACTAAACATGGATCATACATCCCCCTGTATTAGGAAGAATTGGAAGATCAGAACATTGTACATTTTTTAATAAAAAACCCCTGCTAGAAAACTTGATCTATGGTGGCAGATATCTACAAGATGATCAAAGTCTACAAGATTACAACATTCATCTCATGGCCACCATCATCCTAAATCTAAGACTGAGAGGCGTAGCTGTGGGATCAAGCATGTCAAAGGCAGCAAGTGGGGTTGTGGAATCTAGGTTACCCAAGGGTACAAAACCAAACAAGGAACACATCAAGGGTGGTCTCTCCTACAAAAACATTCTGCAAGGGGATCCAACAACTACAACACAAATAGCCAAGATTCACAGTCCCTACATAGTGGAACAAGTGAATTACATCCCAGAACTGGTCATAGATATTTAAAAAAAAATGATCTTTGCACAAATTATGAAGCCCAAGACATCATATGCACATTTAACAGTTTCTGGCCAAAACCAAGGGATCTATTCTAGTGGATCTTCACAAATTAGACAACAAACTATGAAATATGTCTTTTCTTTAAAGGATTCTTCATCGTAAAGTTTGCATCATCGGAGGATCGATAAATTATACTTTAGGAAAGCCCATGGTTTTGGGGATCAATAGGGATCTTCATTACCCCATAGATCCCAAAATTTGATGCAAACACGATGATTATATTAAACATTCCAGTGTGGGTTAGGCTTCATAACCTCCCCCTAGACTTTTGGCATGACCAAGTGCTAGAAGGCATCGGGAATAGTTTAGGACAAAACATAAAGACAAGTACACAGAGAATGGAGGAACAAATCTATACCTTTGCTCGAATATGCATAGAAGTAGATCTCAGTAAAGGCATGTCAGATCATATACAATTGATACACAACAAGCATAAGTGGATTCAGATCCTGCATTTTGAGAACACACCGTTCAGATGTCGAATATGCCAACAAACATGACATCTGCAAAAGATGTGCCCTGAAGCCAAGAAAGAATCACGAAGGAAGAAGAAACAAGGGAAGTAGCCCAAAGGATGGAAATTTGCCCCAAATGAGCTATATGAGGAAGAGGCCGAAGCAGAAAAATATCCCACTCCCAATGTGGAAAATCAGAAATCACAAGACAAAGAAGGAAAGGGGGAAGTATCTCAAGAACCAACTGATTTACGGCCACTACGACACAACTAGCTAGAATATCAGAAGCAAAGGGTTCTAGTGGATACAAATGTCATCATGCATGATACAATTCTGACTTAGATAAGGAAACTCCAAGAATAGAAGAAGGAAATAAGCTATCCATCATCTCCTCCTTGCCATCTCAAGGAGAATGGATAAAGGTTGAAAAAAAGAAATGGAGAAAAGTTTAATAGTTTCTCTTCATTTGTTTAGTTGATTATTTTGTATAAATTTATGATCATTAGTCCTTGATTAGATGATTGAATTCTTTCAAGCAGCTGCAACATGTAATTTTGTTTTCATTAATAAAATTACAATTTTTTCTTAAGAGAAAAAAACACACCGGTGTCATGTATACATACATCTTTATATATGTAGAAATTATGTTAGTTATTGCATCTAAGGCAACATAGCTTATTTTATTTAAAATGTCGATTTTAGTATCACTATGGAAGAATCAAAATTTCAAAATAAAAGTTGTTCATGATGTACATTATCCTTTCTTTTATTTAGTTCCGACAAGAAAAGCCAATAACATGAAAGCTGAATCATGCATACATTGTGAATATTGGCATCATTTAGGTTTTAGTTTAATTTATTTGCCAGAAGAGTAATTGTTATTAACTAGGCATTCATAATTCCTTAATGATGTTATATATATAATTATATGGTCTTGAATAAAAAAGTCTTATAAGGAGGTGTGAAACTAAAGATGTGTGTGGAAGGAGGAAGACATTCCCTTGTACACTTCTTTTGCACATCTCCATGACCAAAGTCAATGCGTTTTTTTTATTCTTTATCATGTTGGAATTGATGAGCTCAACATGTATGGAAAAGGCACATCGATTAAAAAGAAAATCACTAATTTAAACAGATATTATTACCCGTACATGGTTTGGCCCACAACACTGTTTCTTATGTGATGTCATCTCATCTGATATCGGAATTGTCACGCCCCCAGGCCAGTGGTAGTCTTTCAACCACTCTTGGCGAGGTGTAGCACCAACGAACACTTTCTTTTCACCAATACTTATGTTCGTGGACTACGCCTAACCACTTATTCCTACTTAATTTGTGTTTCTCAACCAAGTATTATACATTTATCCTTTATACCAATGAACACCCATACACATTCATTATCAACAGCAATTATAAATGATGAACACAATTGCATAGTATAAAGGGAGGGGCAATTCCTTGAACAATGAGTCTGCCCAACAATATATTATACAACAGTTTACAATGTACAAGTATACTTGGAAACCCCAAGTTTCTTACTTAGCCAAATTTACAATCCAAGGAAAAACTCGATTGCCTAGCTCGTCGGCACCTCCGCACGGTCGCCACACGACTCACCAACGGTTTGTTCACCTTGTCGCACGATCGTGTTGTTTTCCCAACTCAGACACGCCTCCAAGTCGCCACACACAGGCGTCTCCAACCGAAACACACCTTCGTCCACAATCCCAACACTCCACCAAGTCACTATGCACACTTGCACGATGGGCGGCCACTCACCTGAGTTGTAAAGACACCCATGCCAAGTCATCGCACAAACCGGGCGCTCCTCCATTTCACCGTTGGGCACCTTCGCACAAACCAAGTGCCACACCCGTGCACACCACAACCATCTGTCGGGCGCCACACACCCGTGCACACCCTCACCCAACCACCGGGCGACACTGCCCACACCTTCACCCGCAACCATGCTTCACCGTGCACTCCTGCCCAAGAATGGGCGCATACTAAATCTGCGCCTTCCTTAGCTTCTGCACACTTAGAATGCACCTTCACCTTGTAGAGCGAATGTGTTGAGCGATGGATTGATGTCCAAATCAGCTCCATGCTCTTCCCACTTATATGCGTTGTAGGGAGAGGTTGTGGCTCACCCAGCCGACCTCTCCACGCCTTCATTTCAAGTCGGCCCCCTCATCAGCTATAGGTCGGCCTCCACATATGTCAACACACGCCAACATGTGTATAAACACTTGCTCGCTTCCTTTCTTTGTGCGCATTATACCATCGCACCTCAAGGCAGCTCGCATATCGTTCAACCGCAGTCGCACTTCCTTCGTTCGTTCATCGTTCCAACCGATCACTCATCATTTGGACGCAATCGCACTTCAGGCGAAACCGCAGGTCATTACATCCTCCTCCACTTGACCCCGACAACATACCATCCTAGTAGCCATCCACCAAGATCATCATCAATGTCTGTCTCATCCTCGGTCCATGATGTCAACTCCTCAACATACTGCAAACATCCCTGCAACATATGTAGAACTACCATCTCCACCATGTGTCGTCCTCATCTTGTGAACTGTCCTCCTCATCTTCCTGATGCCAACATCTCTATGTGCACTTCCGGACCCCATGTTTGAACTAGTTGGGTAGCTAATCCAACTGTCATGCTCAAGCCATGAGAGTGAACATCCTTATGCCTTCATCAGTCTATCTCGGATTTCTGCCACATCTCGGACTCACCAAGAATCTCACCATGCTCAGGTCCATGGAAACTCCATCCCATCTACAACATGTCATGATGCTTGATGCCAAGCCATCACTGCACCATCTACCATACCTGCTCAACCTGTTTTAAAGGACTCACTGCCATGAGTAGCTAACAATGAGCCCCATCTTCTTTGTCCATCTAAGATGTGGAGGGAGTAGAGCCTGAAGGCTCACCCTCACTAATCATCTCAATCCATCTGTTAGGATCTTCTATCTCCATCCTCTGTAGATAAGTGACCCGATCCTCCTCCAAGACATTTAGCCTCACATATGCCTCATCATCATCATCATCCTCGATTGCTTCTAGCCTTCTTGACAAATCCAAGATACTATCTGAGAGAGTCCTGATGACCAATGACTGCTCGGTAAGCTTTGTCTCAACCATGGACAACCACTTACTCATATCTTCCATCCGCTTCTCATCCTCCATTTGCATCACTACCAACTTACAATTAGGCCTTGTCACTCCAATGGTAGGCACACCAATGGGTACATCCTCTCTTCCATCGTAAATGTAAAGTTTCTTCAAATGTGGAACAATCATAGCATCAAACTGTTTCAAGAATTCCATTCCCAGCACAGCCTCATAGTCATCTATCCGCACTATAGTGAAGTCAACCTTCCCTGTCCACTCACCAAGTGTTGTGTCCACCTTTTCAGCTACACCAAGAACTTCAGCTGTAGGAGAATTCACTGTCTTCATTTGTGCCTTCACCGGTACAAATTTCAACCCAATTCTTCTTGCAGTATCTTCTCCCATGAAGTTATGAGAGGCCCCACTATCAACCATAATGAGTATATCGACATCTCCAACCTTCATCCAAACATACTCCAACTTATTCCTCTCAGGATCCCTCCGAGAGATCAACTCTGTAGTAGCAGCAACACCAAGTATCTGCATCATTCCCACAGAAGCTTCTTCATTCTTCGCATTAGATTGTGTAATCGCAACCACTTTTGGTCTAGAAGGGCAATTCTTCACGGTATGTGGTCCCGCACATATCCAACACTTCAAGGCTTTCTTCATCTTCGAATTATCATCTGATTTCGAAGCATCCTCTTTCTTCTTCTCTTTCAACTTGTCAGACTTCTTCTTCCTATCATCAGAAGTCTCATCATAATGCTCCACCAACCTGTCCACAGCAGCAAAAGCCTCTTCAAGTATTCTAATCCTCTACCTCTTCACTTCATTGCATGCCCAAGGCTTCAACCCAATAATGAAATTGAACACCTTGTCCCTCTCCACCATGTCAGGAAGTTCTAGGACCACACTTGCAAACTCCCGCTAATATGTCTGAAGGTTCCCTATCTGCTTTATGAATTTTATCTTCATCCTTGCTTCCCACGTTTCATCCTGAGGACTGAAATGGGTCTGCAAAGCTTTCTTCATCTCATCCCATGAAGTAATGTCAGCAGCACTGCCACTGGCAATCTGATCCATCCATCTTCGCCACCACATCTTAGCATCCTTTGTCAAGAACTAAGCAGCTACCTTGACCTTCGTCTCATCATCAAATAGACCCAATCGTTCCAAGTATTGCTCCATGTCCCATAGAAAGTTTCCAAGATTATTTGCACTCCATGTACCATTGAAAAATTCTTGTTCCTTGACTTTCACATGAGGCTTTCCTCCACCTGAGTTATGCCTCACGGCCTTCTTCAACACCGCGATCTCATCTCTAGCTTCGTCAAGAGATTTCTTCAAGTCCATGATCTCTACAAGACCCTGGTCCCTTGCTTCTTCAACCTCCTTGACCCTTACTTCAAGTTGTGTACACATAAGATCAGTGTACTCGTGCTAAGTCCGGAGTTCCTCGAGCTCTTCCTTGATCTTTGAATTGTCCTCTTGATCCTTCACGACCAAGTCCACCTTCTTAGTCCAGAAAGCTTCCAATTCCACCATCCTTTCCAACACTTTTTCAAGGAAATCAATAGTAGTACCCTTTGCACTGTGACTAGACCTAGCATGAGATTCAACTGCCATTGCTAACAACATCCTTCTTCTTTGCAATCTAGTTTCGACCATACAACAGCTTCACCAAGATGCCTGCAACCCAAGTCCTTGATGCAACACTTATCAGGAAGTGTTCACCAACCTATTTCACCTGTAAGTACTCGTCACCACTATCACTTCGTCACGAGCAACCCTGCTCTAACACCAACTCCAACCGAGCTCTGATACCAACTGTCACGCCCCCAGGCCAGCGATAGTCTTTCAACCGCTCTTGGCGAGGTGTGGCACCACCGAACACTTTCTTTTCACCAGTACTTATGTTCGTGGACTATGCCTAACCACTTATTCCTACTTAGTTTTTGTTTCTCAACCAAGTATTATATCTTTATCCTTTATACCAATGAACACCCATACACATTCATTATCAACAAAAATTATAAATGATGAACACAATTGCACAGTATAAAGGGAGGGGAAACTCCTTGAATAATGAGTCTGCCCAACAATATATTATACAACAGTTTACAACGTACAAGTATACTTGGAAACCCCAAGTTTCATACTTAGCCAAATTTACAATCCAAGGCAACACTTGGTTGCCTAGCTCGTTGGCACCTTCGCACAGTCGCCGCACTACTCACCAACGCTTAATTAACCTTGTCACACGATCGTGTTGTTTGCCCAACTTGGGTGCACCTCCAAGTCGCCACACATGGGCGTATCCAACCGAGACACACCTTCGTCCACAATCTCAACACTCCACCAAGTCACCATGCACACTTGCACTATGGGCGGGTGCTCACCCGAGTCGCCAAGACACCCATGCCAAGTCATCGCACAAACCGAGTGCTCCTCCGTTTCACCATCGAGCACCTTCGCACAAACTGGGCGCCACACCCATGCACGCCACAACCGTCCGTCGGGCGCCACACACCCGTGCATGCCCTCACCCAACCACCAGGCGACCCTGCCCGCACCTTCACCCACAACCACGCTTCACCGTGCATGCCTGCCCAAGAATGGGCGCATACTAAATTTGCACCTTCCTTAGCTTCTACGCACTTAGACTGCGCCTTCACCTTGTAGAGCGAATGTGTTGAGCGATGGATTGATGTCCAAATGAGCTCCACGCTCTTCCCACTTATATGCATTGTAGGGAGAGTTTGTGGCTCGCCCAACCGACCTCTCCACGCCTTCATTTCAAGTCAGCCCCCTCATCAACCGTAGGTCGGCCTCCACATATGTCAACACACGCCAACATGTTTATAAACACTCGCTCGCTTCCTTCCTTTGTGCGCATTATACCATCGCACCTCAAGGCAGCTCGCATATCATTCAACCGTAGTCGCACTTCCTTCATTCATTCATCGTTCCAACTGGTCGCTCATCATTTGAATGCAGTCGCACTTCGGGTGGAACCGCAGGTCATTACAGGAATGGTTTGTCTCATGCCATTTTTCTTATGTGATGCTATCTCATTTGATATTGGGTTATCTAATTATTTGAAGTTTGTTTAAACCGTGCATACTAACTCCTCATATTGTCTTTATCCATTGGCATCTTTATTTTTTATATATTCCTCCCAGTCGCATTCACTCTCATTTTGACTCATTCCCATTCCAACCATCTTGCCTAGTGATATTTATTCACTTGATAAGGATGAAAAATTCATTCTCATTATTCTTGTGATGTCCTACTCAGTCCCATTCTAACCATCTAGCCTTGTCATATTTATTCACTAGATAAGGATGAAAATTTTGTTGTGATTATTGTTGTTGATGTCTTACTTTCTTATATGGTTACATTGTTTGGATTGTTTGGAAGTGAAAGGATAAGTACACTATGTATACAAAATTCTTTGGCTTCGTAATGAAATGCACTAAAGCATAAAGTTTGATGTTTTTGTTGATTTTGATTTGTCATCGGTTTCAGAGCATTAGTGGGGCACACTATTTTAGACAACATATTTAAAATGTTAGTTCTTGAAAAAAAAAAAAAAAAAAAAAACATTATTATAATTTTTTTTTGTTGAAATAAATATTAATTAATTTGATATATAAATAAATTATGTTTATAATAATTAAAATCAAAATTATCTTTTTATAATTAGTTTTTGATAAATAATCCACGAGCAGATGAGATTTTCTTAATGAAAACAAAAGGGATGGATTTTATAAAGTTAGATACATGAAAAAAAAAAGTTGAATGTGTAAAAGTTTAAAATGAAATATTTTGGACAACACCTTAGCCACCTAGGCACACTAGCAGTGCCAAGCATAATAGTGCCAATGTCATTGTAACACTTACCCATGGAATGGTCATTTACAATTTTATTTTTTTTTTCATTTTAAAATGATTAATGAGATACTCAGAAATACCAAAATTAAATTTCCCTCTATCAACAAAATTATATCACATCAAAAACTTTCTCAACCAGTACAAAATTAAAAATAAATTTTTAAAATTAGAAAATTAATTTTTCAATATTACTAAATAATAAAATATTCACCTTTTTTTTAAAGTTGAATTTAAAATTACAAAAACTCAATAAACTAATACCAGGTCAAAAAAAACTTTCACAATGAGGTGATTGCTATAGTGACTAAATAAAATAAAGCAGAAAAATAATCCATAATAACTAAAGCAGGAAAAAGAATATAACCTTGCGATTTAACATCAAGACATAATTAACATTTAATATGGATCAATCAAACTAAAGTAAAAAAAAGTTTCCACGCTTGGAAGCACACAATTTTTTTTTAATGAAACGACATGCTTTTACTTATCATAAATAATTATCCAAACAATTGCAAATTTGTTTTGTTTTCTTTCTTTATTTTTTAAGTAAATAATGTAAATTTTTTATTATGATTTTTTTAATTGTTTTAAACGAAAACTATATATTATGATAATTAGTAATACGGTCATTGTAAATATTTATTTGGGAATAATATTTTAAAATTTTTAATTTAATTATTAAGTGAATGGTAAAAAAATTATAGTAATTACGCTTCATATAAATATTTATTTTGGAATAATATTTTAAAAACTTTTAATTTAATTATTAAGTGAAATTTTTAATAATAATTATATATTAAATGTTGACATTTTTTTCAAAATAGTTGCACATGTGTGCATGCTCCAGCGGCGGGGCAGCAGGCTTATACACTCCCCGCCTGCGTTCGATCCGCCATTTTGATGCTACCCGACAGTGCATTTGATATATGGAGATTGATGTTGATTGATTTGACGGTTTATCTCCCTGTATTCATGTAAATATATTGTACATATGGCCTAATAAATGCTTCTTCAAGGGACTAGCCAACCCCATTTTAAAAAGATTTTTTTCAAAATAGTTATTGTTTTATTTTCATATTTTGATTAAGTTAATTTTTTAATGTTTTCATTAAATTGATAATTAAAATAATGTTATATGAACAAGTATTGTATGGAATAAGTTATTGTTTTTTGAACATGTGATAATGGTAAGCTATAGTATTGATTCATAATATTGTAACAAAGCCTATATATACATATACATATACAATATATTAAATAAAATTATAATTTATTTAATATTTATAAAAAATTAATCTTGGTAATGTGATATGTATTATGAAATAAGTGTTTCAATATTTATCATAAATTGATGCTTATAAATATTTATTAGCCACTTAATTTATATAACTAAACTAATTTAATACTAAAATTGAAATGATTATTGCAATTGTAAAAAATTTCAACACTATGTGACATTGCAATGAATCAGAACCCCTATATATCATTATATATTAAGAACACATAATAATAATATGAAAAAGAAGATAAAAAACAAATGGGCAAAGAAAATGCTTTAGTCAATCATGGTCCACATCACATGTATGTTTTTGGACTAGGAATGAATGTTGTAATTTTTGATGATTTCTTAAGTTTGTGAAACTTTAACAAACCAACTCCTCGAATCTCGTTATCAAAATGAGATAGTGAGATATTGTGCTCAGAATTCACAACTAGAAGTTTCTGTTTCCTTGGGTTTTGAGTTTTTTTTTTGTATTTTATAATGTCGAAATATGCAAAGAATATTTTATATCAACAAAGAAAATAAAAAATGTTTACATCATAAATAAATCATTTATAGTAGGAACGTGGAAAATAAGCAGGAAAAGAGACAGAAAATCTAAAGCAAATTCAAATGAAGGAGCAAGCTAGTGAGAATTTGGGTTGGAGGCCCTAAACCCTATAGATAATAAGGCACAAATCCTACACATAATAAGGCACAATTAAGAACATGGAATGAAGAGTAATTGTTGAATTGAAATATATAATAAAACAAAGATATGTAACATAACATAGATGTGAAACAATGGTTAGTCTTGCCAATTTTTCTCTTAGACTCTTCTACATAATTATTATTAAATGAAGGAACATTAGTGAGAAAGGAGGAACTTTCTAGTGGAGAGAGACTAGAAGGATACTTTTCATCTTTAAGAGATATATTTTGATCATCACCAATTAGCTGATTCTAAATGAAAGAGAAAATTCTTTAGTCGTCTCAAAAGACATGCCAATATTATTCATTATTAGGAAGATGAGGTCTATACAAATATTGAAAAATGTAGTTATAGCTATAAGGTAGGGTTTGACAAGAAAGAGTTGAAGCATAAGTAGCTAGTTGATCAAGTAAAGGGTTGAGTTCTATAAAAACATAAGTAGTATTAAAAACATTCAACGAAGAGATTTTATCCTAAGTCAATTGAGTATACACTTGATTAATTTGTTATTGGGAGAATAAAATTTCTTAAGGAGATTGACAATCAATTCAAAATCTCCATAAGCAGTTAGATATATGCATCCTAACACAAAAACTTATTCAATTTACAGAATAAGGGCTTCAAATTGATCAACATTATTAGTACAATAAAATTCTAGTATAAAGGCATATTGGTGCAATTTACCTTCAGGTGAATATAAGTGAATACTAATATTATTTCCTTTACGAAATGAAGTTAACTAGGTGTGGGGACATCCTCCTCTATAAAGAAGGAGTAAACACCCATTTCTTCCTCAACATAAATAACATTCGATTGAGGTATACCATCGATGAAGGGAGTGATCTAACCTTCCCTATACACAATACTATTTTTAGCATTCTTAGGAATGGTCATGTGGGTTCCATCAAAATATAACTATCCAGTTGTGCGAACTTATCTATCTCTTCCCAGTGTAATAGAATAATTGGAAACTAACATTTCCATCACCTCTATATTACATGTAGTCTTGATGTCTAGGTGAGTAGAGACAATTAGGGTAGCATATTTTATTATACCAATAGATTATTACACTGAGTTGTTGAAGCCTACTATCTTCTGAGCGTTATCATCAGTACATTGAAGAGCGAGTGATTTGGTATACTTTAATACCAGCATGATTTGGGATATTTTCTTTGTTGATTCTTTCATAATTGCATGAAAGAGCATGTAAAAACCATGTACGAAAACACTTAAGGAAGAAGCAACATAAAGAAGACCATAAACACAATGCAACTAAACATTTGATAACAAAGTTCGTCTAGTGTGGGATACATCTCTGAACCATGCTTAAATAGTGGGGAGGCCTCTTCACTCATCTCAGCAAAAATGAAAGTGAGTACATGGAAAAATACATCATTATACCTCCAATTAAGGGGGTGGCCTAAAAATTGGTTACTCAGATCGAGAAACAGACTGTATTAGTGAAATGCTCTCAAAATTCGAAGTAATCTTAGTATAAACATGACTATATTTGTCACCTTCAACTCTCACCCCTTTAGAGAACCTTTTAGATTCCACAACAAATTCTATGGGAATATTCTCAAAATATTTGATGGAATGTTCTCAGAATATCCCTTGGTAATGTTCTCAGAATATTCCCTATTAATGCTCCCAAAATATTCCCTAGGATTATTGTTTGTAATATGGTCTAGAATATACCACCTTGGTGATCAAGCCTGAGTAGGGTTCCACTCCTTTATATTCCAGCCACATCTATGTAGTTTCAAATTCACAACTCCACTCAGGGTCCTCTACCCCCTTTGAATGGAACTTGGTGAATATAAATGTAAAGTGTAAGACAAAATTTCCAAGTCTTGCCCGATTGGCTCGCTGGAAATTCAAGTGTTTGTCATGGGGGTGACTCAAGGACAAACCCCACAGGCTCCCCACTTTGACGTGTTTATTCAAAAAGGTTTTAAACTTACTTGTAACCATATATATATCTATATATATAAGCACTATCATATATAAATGTTTCTCATGTTATAACCAATGATCGGATTAAACCATCCTTAACAATCTAACAAATTGCTTGCCATCAAGTTGGAAATTTGGGGCCAATTTACCCACCCACTAGGTGTCACATTCATCTGAATTTAAACAAGAATGCAAAAAATTACATGTATAACCATACACATAGAGATGCAGCAGAAATAATATTTCATTTCATTAATGTAAAATACTGAAATATGCTTACAAACAAAAATGGAGAAAAATCATCTAGGGCGATGGTAGCTTATCTATAAGAAGACATGTGGTGGATACATGCCTCTGGACTATCTTACAATGAGGCTTGAAGGCCTATTTATTGTTGAGAAACAATGGAAAACCCGAAACATCAAAAAACCTAACCCTAGGAGATGAAGCACCAAAATATGGGCCCCAATTTGGGTAAATTGGTACATCAACTTCCTAGGGTCATAACTTTGGCATACGTTCTCCATTTGACATGCACAATACCCTGTTAGAAAGATCTATCCGAGGACTACAACTTTGGGATCAATAACATCAATCTGTGGACCCATGTTACTCCCAGTTTTCCCAAAAAACATCGTTTCGGGCCTCAAAATGGCTCCAGAAGTTGAGGACCCGAAAACTACTAAAAATAGTAAACTATACTACAATTAAGGAAACTAGAAAACTAAAAGAGACAGTTGTGGCAATCTAAGTCAGATAGGCGGGTAGCCACCAACATCCAATTAGATCATTCCTCCCCCCTTAGGAAGATATGGTCCCCATTGCGATGAGTTCCTCCCTGAGATGAGGAAACTTCTGCTGAACTTGGTCCCTGGTAAGTTGTTCTACAACCTCTGCTGTGTCCAGTAATGGTGGGAAGCATGGTTGACGGCAGTCCACATTGAACACTCAGTGCAAGTGAAGGAATTGGGGAATGTTGTGCTCCAAAGCATTGTTTCCCACAGTGTTGGCAATGGTGTAAGGACCATAGCAGAGTGGTTAGAGCTTTTGATGGGTTCTTGTAAGGCGTTCTTTCTGCAGATGCAACCAAACTTTATCACCCACTTGAAACTTGTGTGGTACCTGATGCTAATCATGTCGATGCTTATGCTTGGCATTTTCCACAATGGAATGGCGATAGATCAGCCCATTGGGTAGAGGTGCTCCAGAAGTCAGATCAGATGAATGCTTGACCTTACAGTGCAACAGTACCCCTATGGGTGAGGAGAAGATGTCCCTATCTTCTTTAATGACTGTATCCACCTGCTTCTGTTGCACAGCAAAGGAACCCTTCTCGTGGGCCATGGATGTGGATATGATCTTCCCCTTACTTTGAGGGTGAACTAGACAGAAAATAAATTTCCTAGTCTAGGAGATTATCTTACTTCCTTTCTTAGTAGAGATCAAGGATGTGGTGATAGGTGGGGCTACCTCCAGTATCCTGTATAACATATTACACAAATAAATAATAATAGCGTAAGGCCTTGACTCATACACAACATGTCACCTCCATAAGTATGGTTGGACTAATAATACATCACAAAAATCGCAACATCACACAATACCTTACCTATGAAGGGCTTGATGTTGTAGGGAAGGCAACACTACTAGTAGACTCAAAGATCTCATCCTTAGTGAAGCCACCCGATGTTGTACAGTTGCGGGTGTGGTATGGTTGGTAGTCCCAGCTACTTCACCACCTCTGCTGAAACAAATTTTTTTTGGCTCCACTGTCAACAATGAATTGCAGCGGTGAACCCTTCACCCACATCTGTGAATGGAAATGACGCTCCCCCTCCTCTGGATCTTTGAGATCATTCTTGTGGAACTTGGCAGTGGCAATAGTGGCGCTGGGCTCCGCGTTAATGATTTGCCTCCCTTTGTCATTTCCCTTGTCGGGTTCTGACTCAGGGTCAGAAAATGCATATGATTTTGAAGCCTTCAACTCAGCCACCAGCTACTGCTTGATCCGACACTCACTTATGCTATGAGTGGGGCTCTTATGGAACTCACACCACTTTCATGTGTCCTTATTTGACTTTGTGGTGTTGTTCTATTCTTGCAACTTCGATGGGTTATCTCGGGTCACCCCGCCTTGGCTTTGTCCTTTGTTCTTTAGATTCATAGATCCAAAGTCTCGCTCCTTTTGTTTAAACTTTTGCTCGATCTTAACAGCATATCGGTATGTCGTGCCGATTGAGGAGATGTTCAGGAACTCCATCTTGTCCTGGATGTACCTATGTAGGAAGCCATGGTATTTGAGTACCAAATGTAGCTCAAAATCCTTGATTGCAAAGGGTATGAAAAAAATTTGTGAACTCCAGCACATCTTGGTCCCCTTCCCACCATAGTGTGGTCCACTTTATGTATTTGTCCTCATAGCCTTTTACAAGGTAGTATTGCTCCTTAATGGCATCCTAGAATGAATTCCAAGTGGGTGTGGCTAAAAGCAATGAGGTCATACTTTCATCCTTCTGCTCGCAGTAGGTTTCCCACTAGTCCTTGACGTGGGGGGCTTCTTTGAGAAGAGTGAAAGTAATCTTTTCCTGACTGGAAAAATTATGAATAGAAAAATACTCTTCTAGCATATATAACCATTTATATATGGCATCTGCATCTATATGGCCCTCGAATATGGGGATTTCAAATTTAACTTGTACCTTAAAGGGTGTGGCATTTCTAAAGTAGTTGTTGGAAGCCGATGCATTGCCCCTGGGTAGCCGCTAAAGGATCTGGGCAAAGTTTTTTATCACCGCGTTCCTTTGTCAATCAAGGGCTTCTTCGAGCAAGATTTTGATAGGATCTACTACCCCATTGTCTTTATTTTCATCCACCATGGGAGGTCGTCATGATTTGCGAGTTTGTTCTTACAAAGGTTTGACCAGTTCAAGCCCTAACTCCTTATATCGTTGGGGACATGCAAAGAAAAAGAGAAAAAGAGCAATCTGCTCTAATACCATTGATCCAGATTTAAACAAGAACGCAACAAATCACAAAAATAACCATACATATAGAGATGCAGCAAAAATAATACTTCATTTCATTAATGTAAAATACTGAAATCTGCTTACAAACAAAAATGGAGATAAACGAGTTAGGGCAATGGTAGCTTATCTTAGAGAAGAGATGTGGTGGCTACATG
This sequence comes from Pinus taeda, assembly GCA_000404065.3. Lineage (NCBI taxonomy): Eukaryota > Viridiplantae > Streptophyta > Pinopsida > Pinales > Pinaceae > Pinus > Pinus taeda. Next base: position 18,196 of record APFE030794638.1, on the reverse strand, counting down.
CCTTTGAACTATCTTACAATAAGGCTTGAATGCCTATTTATTGTCGAGAAACAATGGAAAACCCTAAGCATCCAAAAACCTAACCCTAGGAGATGAAGCGCCAAACTATGGGCCTCGTTTTGGGTAAATTGGTACATCCACTTCTCGGGGTCGTAACTTTGGCATACGATCTCTGTTGAACGCACACAATACCTCATTTTGCTCCCATTTTTTCAATAAAAATTCATTTCGAGCCTCAAAACGGCTTCTTTTCGACCCAAAAACTACTAAAAATAGTAAATTGTGCTACAATTAAGGAAACTGAAAGAGACAGTTGTGGGGGTCCAAGTGGGATAGGCAAGTGGCCACCAACATCCACTTGGATCACACATGGAACCATTGGATTTGGCCGCTAATACTTCCAAGTTTAGCAGGTATTACCAGATTTGGTGGTTTTCACAAATTTAATCATAGATTTATCTAGGATGTTGTTAACTTTAACTTTTGTTTTGGCTAGACTACCAAATAAGTGATCCTCCAAATTTATCTGGTGACAATTAATTCTTTTCATTTTTCTAAGTTTTACCATAACTTTGACTAACAATAAGTTTTGCTTACGAGCTCATATTAAAGTATATTTTGTGCCATGGATTCCTTGTGATGGGCTCTTTGTCTTGTTTTTGGTTTTGTTGAGATTCAAGGACCTTAAACTTTCAGTTTGGGGTCTTCCTGGTTCATTCCTCACCACTAAATGACTTTTGGTCGTCCAAAAGTATTAACAGGTACTGCAAGTTGATGTACTTTGATTCTAATAACAAATGTCTCTGATAGACCACACTCTCCTCTCCTTCACCTTTTTACTTTGAATTCAAAGTAATGAATATGACACATATACCCATATTCAAATCTATCTCTACTAATACATGTCGAATTTACAAGATTCCAATCAAGACCATACTTTCCAAGATTTTATAAAACAATCATGGTCATCTTTTACAACATAAACCATATCCTTTGTTATCCAACTAAAGGAAAAAACATCACTATGTTACATTCATAAGTGATTTTATACACTTAATAACTATACAACTTTTTGTCTACAAATGGGGTTTTTAATAAGAAACATGTGATTTAGAATGGTCGCTATACTCATCTACTCAAAAAGGTTACCCATTTGTTAACTAACTTGGATAATGTGCTTTCTTCCTCTAGTTGGCTTCCTTGTTGAAGCTTCATCGGTCAGTTCCTTCATAAGTGCTTTCATATGCTCCCTATCCTTCTTTAGGTGTAGCTTTAGTTGGAGCTTCCAACATATATATTTCCGATGTCCACCCTTATCGCAATTTCTGCAATGGTTTTTCTTCCTCCAAACCTTTTTGACCTTCTTTTATGTCTCCTTCCTAGATCACATACCCTTCCTTGAATGGTCATCTTTGGTGTGGCTCTAGTGAGGCAAACTTATCTTATTTCTTCCTTCAAAATGCTCATTATCACTAGAATATTGTGGTGTTCTCTCAACATCCTTCACAAACTTGGACTTGTAACTTGAAGACTCTCATGTCTCCTTGGGTTGGTTGTTTCTTTCAACTTCCTCTCTGACATATCCCAATCCTTCATATTGAGAAAGTTCCACCACTTGGATGGGATTCACAATTCCCCATCCATTAACTCATGGGCCTTTTCCTTCCTATTCCATCTTCTTCTTTATCTTTGAACCAACTTTCTATAGTGTTATTTTCAAATGCACCAAAACCATCATCATAATGTTAACATGAAGCTAAATAATCATTTACATTGTTTACCTTAGTTGTTGATTCTAAAGCAAGTGATGATGGCTTTGCTAAGCCTTCACTACACTTCAACTTTTCCAAGGCTTCTTTCGTGGCTTGTGACTGAAGATGCAATCCATGCTTCTCTTCTTCTACATCTTGTAGTAGTCTTCTCACTTCAAAATTCTCTACTTGAATTCTCTGGTTGATCTCCTCAAGTTCTTGGAGCCATGCATTCTTTGATTTCCTACCCATAATTGGTCCAACACTTGCAATCTTTGTCTCACTACCTGAATTAGAACCTAAGTCAATTGGTCCAACACCTGCAATCCCAGCAATTACGATATTCATTGCATCGCCTGAATCAGAACCCATGTCATGTTGCATTGTAGCAAAACAAATTTGCTTCTATTTTACACCATACTTCTTAGGCTTCAATTTTGGATGTAGTTTAGTTTCCAGCAATGCTCCTCATTATGCCCTTCATTATTGTAATGACTATAATATAGATTTTCCTCATTTTTTTCAGTTTTGCATTTTCTTCTTTGCAAGGTCATCTTTTCATGCTTTCCCTTATTTTCAAGGTGAATAGTATTCGCACTAGCTTCATCTAGAGTAGTGCGTTCAAACAAAAAAAAAGAATGTTGAAGACAATTATGTAAAGAACCAATATATTTCATCAAAGTATCAGGTATTGAATCTAATTGAATACCCAATGTCAAAGCTTACTTCCTAAATTCCTCTATGAAACTTTCAATATTATAAAAAACTCATGCTCATGTTTTACAACATAAACCATACCGTATCACTATGTTACATTCATAAGTGATGTTATACACTTAATAACTTTACAAGTTTTTGTCTAGATATGGGGTCTTTAATAAGAAACATGTGATCTAGAATGGTTTTTATACTCATCTACTTAAAAAGGTTACCCATCTGCTACCTAACTAGGATAATGGGCTTTCTTCCTCTGCTTGGATTTGTTGTTGAATTGCTTCATTGGTCAGTTCCTTCATAAGTGCTTTCATATGCTCCCTATCCTTCTTTAGGTGTAGCTCTAGTTGGAGCTTCCAACATGTATATTTATGATGTCCACCCTTATAGCAATTTCTGCAATGGTTTTTCTTCCTCCAAACTTTCTTGACCTTCTTTTATGTCTCCTTCCTAAGTGACATACCCTTCCTTGAATGGTCATCTTTGATGATGATCTAGTGATGTAAACTTGTCTTATTTATTCCTTCAAAATGCTCATTATCACTAGAAGATTTTGATGTGCTCTCAACATCCTGCACTAACTTGGACTTGTCACTTGAAGACTCTTATGTCTCCTTGGGTTGGTTGTTTCTTTCAACTTCCTCTCTAACATAGCACAATCCTTCATATTGAGAAAGTTCCACCACTTGGATGGGATTCACCATGCCCCATCCATTAACTCATGGGCCTTTTCCTTCCTATGCCATCTTCTTCTTTATCTTTGAACCAAATTTATATAGCGTTATTTTCAAATGCACCAAAACCATCATCATAATGTGAACATGAAAATAAATAATAATTTACATTGTTTACCTTAGTTGTTGATTCTAAAGTAAGTGATTATGGCCTTGCTAAGCCTTCACTACACTTCAACTTTTCCAAGGCCTCTTTCGTGGCTTGTGACTGAAGATGCAATCCATGCTTCTCCTCTTCTGCATCTTGTAGTAGACTTTCCACTTTAAAATTCTCTACTTGAATTCTCTAGTTGATCTCCTCAAGTTCTTGGAGCCATGCATTCTTTGATTTCCTACCCATAATTAGTCCAACACTTACAATCTTTGTCTCACTGTCTAAATTAGAACCTAAGCCAATTGGTCCAACACCTACAATCCTAGAAATTGTGGTATTCATTGCATCACCTGAATCAAAACCCATGTCATGTTGCATTGTAGCAAAAAAAATTTGCTTCCCTTCTACACCATACTTCTTAGCCTTCAATTTTGGATGTAGTTTAGTTTCCAGCAATTCTCCTCATCATGCCCTTCATTATTGCAATGACTATAATATGGATTTTCTTCTTTGCATGGTCATATTTTCATACTTTCCCTTGTTTTCAAGGTGAATTGTCTTCACATTAGCTTCATCAAGAGTAGCGGTTTCAAACAAAAAAAAGAATGTTGAAGACAATTATGTAAAGAACTAATATATTTCATCAAAGTATCAGGTATTGAATCTAATTGAATACCCAATGTCAAAGCTTACATCCTAAATTCCTCTATGAAACTTTGAATATTATAAAACCTTACCCTATCACTATGTCACATTCATAAGTGATGTTATACACTTAATAACTTTACAATTTTTTGTCTAGATATCGGGCCTTTAATAAGAAACATGTGATTTAGAATGGTTGTTATACTCATCTACTTAAAAAGGTTACCGATATGTCACCTAACTGGGGTAACGGGCTTTCTTCCTCTAGTTAGCTTCCTTGTTGAATTGCTTCATTGGTCGATTCCTTCATAAGTGCTTTCATATGCTCCCTATCCTTCTTTAGGTGTAGCTCTAGTTCAATCTTCCAACATGTATATTTCTAATGTCCACCCTTATTGCAATTTCTCCAATAGTTTTTCTTCCTCCAAACTTTTTTGACCTTCTTTTATGTCTCCTTCTTAGGCCACATACCCTCCCTTGAATGGTCATCTTTGGTGTGGCTCTGGTGAGGCAAACTTATCTTATTTCTTCCTTCAAAATGTGGATTATCACTAGAAGATTGTGATGTGCTCTCAACATCCTACACTAACTTGGACTTGTCACTTGAAGACTCTCATGTCTCCTTGGGTTCGTTGTTTCTTTCAAATTCTTCTCTAACATAGCCCAATCCTTCATAGTGAGAAATTTCCACCACTTGGATGGGATTCAAAATGCCCCATCCATTAACTCGTGGGCCTTTTCCTTCCCATTCCGTCTTCTTCTTTATCTTTGAACCAACTTTCTATAGTGTTATTTTCAAATGCACCAAAACCATCATCATAATGTGAACATCAAACTAAATAATCATTTACATTGTTTACCTTAGTTGTTGATTCTAAAGTAAGTGATGATGGCTTTGCTAAGCATTCACTACACTTCAACTTTTCCAAGGCCTCTTTCATGGCCTGTGACTGAAGATGCAATCCATGTTTCTCCTCTTCTACATCATGTAGTAGCCTTCTCACTTCAAAATTATCTACTTGAATTCTTTGGTTCATCTCTTCAAGTTCTTGGAGCCATGCATTCTTTTATTTCCTACCCATAATTGGTCCAACACTTGCAATCTTTATCTCACCACCTGAATTAGAACCTAAGTCAATTGGTCTAACGCCTACAATCCTAGCAGTTACGGTATTCATTGCATCACCTAAATCAGAACCCATGTCATGTTGCATTGTATCAAAACAAATTTGCTTCCCTTTTACACCGTACTTCTTAGGCTTCAATTTTGGATGTATTTTAGTTTCTAGCAATGCTCCTCATCATGCCCTTCATTATTGCAATGACTATAATATGGATTTTCTTCATTTTTCTTTGTTTTCATTTTCTTCCTTGCATGGTCACCTTTTCATGCTTTCCCTTGTTTTCAAGGTGAATATTCTTCACACTAGCTACATCAAGAGTAGTGGGTTCAAACAAAAAATAAGAATGTTGAAGAAAATTATGTAAAGAAGCAATATATTTCATCAAAGTATCAGGTATTGACTCTAAATGAATACCCAATGTCGAAGCTTACTTCCTAAATTCCTCTATTAAACTCTGAATATTATAAAACACTCATACCCCCTAAGCCCTTCCTTTAGAAGCAAGTTAAATTCATACAAAGCAAGAAAAAGAAAAGACAGGTCAGATAGGTCAGACAACCAACAAAGGTCAGACCAATCAGACCAATCAGACACAGAAAGGTCAGACAGGTCAGACCAGTTAGACACAGAAAGGTCAAACAAGTAAGACCAGTTAGGCACAGAAAGGTCAGACAGGTTAGACACCAAAATAAAGTTAGACAAGTTAGAAAGGCCAGACAACCAACAAGTCAGATGAAAGGGTTGGAGGCTTATCGGTGTGCTAGTTGGTAGATGACCGAAAATAACTCTACATCACTAAAAAAATTAATGTTTCACAACATAAACCATACCCTATCACTATGTTACATTCATAAGTGATGTTATACAATTAATAACTTTACATGTGTTTATCTAGATATGGAGTCTTTAATAAGAAACATGTGATTTAGAATGGTAGTTATACTCATCTACTTAAAAAGGCTACCCATATGTTACCTAACTAGGATAATGGGATTTCTTCCTCTAGTTGGCTTCCTTGTTGAATTGCTTCATCTGTCTGTTCCTTCATAAGTGCTTCCATATGCTCCCTATCTTTCTTTAGGTGTAGCTTTGGTTGGAGCTTCCAACATGTATATTTCTGATGTCCACCCTTATTGCAATTTCTGCAATGGTTTTTCTTCCTCCAAACATTTTTGACATTCTTTTATGTCTCCTTCCTAGGTGACATACCCTTCCTTGAATTGTCATATTTGGTGCGGCTCAGGTGAGGAAAACTTATCTTATTTCTTACTTCAAAATTCTCATTATCACTAGAAGATTTTGATGTGCTCTCAACATCCTACACTAACTTGGACTTGTCACTTGAAGACTCTCATGTCTCCTTGGGTTCGTTGTTTCTTTCAACTTCCTCTCTAACATAGCCCAATCCTTCATATTGAGAAATTTCCACCACTTGGATGGGATTCAAAATGCCCCATCCATTAACTCATGGGCCTTTTCCTTCCTATGCCATCTTCTTCTTTATCTTTGAACCAAATTTATATAGTGTTATTTTCAAATGCAACAAAACCATCATCATAATGTGAACATGAAACTAAATAATCATTTACATTGTTTACCTTAGTTGTTGATTCTAAAGTAAGGTATGATGGCTTTGCTAAGCCTTCACTACACTTCAACTTTTCCAAGGCCTCATTCATGTCTTGGGACTGAAGATGCAATCCATTCTTCTCCTCTTCTGCATCTTGTAGTAGTCTTCTCACTTTAAAATTCTCTGGTTAATCTCCTTAAGTTCTTGCAGCCATGCATTCTATTATTTCCTGCCCATAATTGGTCCAACACTTGCAATCTTTGTCCCACGACCTAAATTAGAACCTAAGTCAATTGGTCCAACACCTGCGATCCCAGCAGTTGCAGTATTCATTGCATCGCCTGAATCAAAACCCATGTCATGTTGCATTGTAGAAAAACAAATTTGCTTCCCTTTTACACCATACTTCTTAGGCTTCAATTTTGGATGTAGTTTAGTTTCCATCAATGCTCCTCATCATGCCCTTTATTATTGCAATGAGTGTAATATGGATTTTCTTCATTTTTCTTTGTTTTCATTTTCTCTTTTCACATTTTCCCTTGTTTTCAAGGTGAATAGTCTTCACACTAGCTTCATCAAGATTAGTGGGTTCAAACAAAAAAAACAATGTTGAAGACAATTATGTAAAGAACCAATATATTTCATCAAAGTATCAGGCATTGAATCTAAATGAATAACCAATGTCAAAGCTTACTTCCTAAATTCCTCTATGAAACTTTGAATATTATAAAATACTCATGCTCATGTTTTACAACATAAACCATACCCTATCACTATGTTACATTCATAAGTGATGTTGTAAACTTAATAAATTTACAAGTTTTTGTCTAGATATGGGGTCTTTAATAAGAAACATGTCATTTAAAATGGTCGTTATACTCATCTAATTAAAAAGGTTACCCATCTCTTTCCTAACTAGGATAATGTAGTTTCTTCCTCTAGTTGGCTTCCTTGTTGAATTGCTTCGTCGCTTTGTTCCTTCATAAGTGCTTTCATATGTTCCCTATCCTTCTTTAGGTGTAGCTCTAGTTGGAGCTTCCAACATGTATATTTCTGATATCCACCCTTATCGCAATTTCTGCAAAGGTTTTTCTTCCTCCAAACCTTTTTGACCTTCTTTTATGTCTCCTTCCTAGGTGACATACCCTTCCTTGAATGGCCATCTTTGGTGCGGCTCTGGTGAGGAAAACTTATCTTATTTCTTCCTTCAAAATGCTCATTATCACTAGAAGATTTTGATGAGCTCTCAACATCTTGCACTAACTTGGACTTGTCACTTGAAGACTCTCATGTCTCCTTGGGTTGGTTGTTTCTTTCAACTTCCTCTCTAACATAGCCCAATCCTTCATAGTGAGAAAGTTCCACTACTTGGATGTGATTCATAATGCCCCATCCATTAACTCATGGGCCTTTTCCTTCCTATGCCATCTTCTTCTTTATCTTTGAACCAACTTTCTATAGCATTATTTTACAATGCACCAAAACCATCATCATAATGTGAACAAGAAACTAAATAATCATTTACATTGTTTATCTTAGTTTTTGATTCTAAAGTAAGTGATGATGGCTTTGCTAAGCCTTCACTACACTTCACATTTTCCAAGGCCTCTTTCATGGCTTGTTACTGAAGATGCAATCCATGCTTCTCCTCTTCTACATCTTGTAGTAGTCTTATCACTTTAAAATTCTCTACTTGAATTCTCTGATTAATCTCCTCAAGTTCTTGGAGCCATGCATTCTTTTATTTCCTACCCATAATTGGTCCAACACTTTCAATATTTGTCTCACCACCTGAATTAGAACCTAAGTCAATTGGTCCAACACCTGTGATCCAAGCAGTTGCAATATTCATTGCATCGCCTGAATAAAAACCCATGTCATGTTGCATTGTATCAAAAAACATTTGCTTCCCTTTTACACCATACTTCTTAGGCTTCAATTTTGGATGTAGTTTAGTTTCCAGAAATGCTCCTCATCATGCCCTTCATTATTGCAATGAGTGTAATATGGATTTTATTCATTTTTTTTGTTTTCATTTTCTTCTTTGCATGGTCATATTTTCAAGATTTCCCTTGTTTTCAAGGTGAATAGTCTTCACACTAGCTTCATCAAGATTAGTGGGTTCAAACAAAAGAAAAGAATGTTGAAGACAATTATGTAAAGAACCAATATATTTCATTAAAGTATCAGGCATTGAATCTAAATGAATACCCAATGTCAAAACTTACTTCCTAAATTCCTCTATGAAACTTTGAATATTATAAAACACTCATGCTCATGTTTTACAACATAAACCATGCCCTATCACTATGTTACATTCATAAGTGATGTTATAAACTTAATAACTTTACAAGTTTTTGTCTAGATATGGTGCCTTTAATAACAAATATGTGATTTAAAATGGTCGCTATACTCGTCTACTTAAAAAGGTTACCCATCTCTTTCCTAACTAGGATAATGGGGTTTCTTCCTCTAGTTGGCTTCCTTGTTGAATTGCTTCATCGGTCAGTTCCTTCATAAGTTCTTTCATATGTTCCCTATCCTTCTTTAGGTGTAGCTCTAGTTAGAGCTTCCAACATGTATATTTTTTGTGTCCACCTTATCGCAATTTCTGCAATGGTTTTTCATCCTCCAAACATTTTTGACCTTCTTTTATGTCTCCTTCCTAGGTGACATACCCTTCCTTGAATGGTCATCATTGATGCGGCTTTGTTTGGGCAAACTTATCTTATTTCTTCCTTCAAAATTCTCATTATCCCTAGAAGATTGTAATGTGCTCTCAACATCCTGCACCAATTTGGACTTGTCACTTGAAGACTCTCATGTCTCCTTCGATTGGTTTTTTCTTTCAACTTCCTCTCTAACATAGCCCAATCCTTTAGATTGAGAAAGTTCCACCACTTTGATCGGATTCACAATGCTCCATCCATTAACTCATGGGCGTTTTCCTTCTTATTCCATCTTCTTCTTTATCTTTGAACCAACTCTCTATAGTGTTATTTTCAAATGCACCAAAACCATCATCATAATGTGAACATCAAACTAAATAATCATTTACATTGTTTACCTTAGTTTTTGATTCTAAAGTAAGTTATAATGGCTTTGCTAAGCACTCACTACACTTAAACTTTTCCAAGGCATCTTTCGTGGCCTGTGACTGAAAAAGAAATCCATTCTTCTCCTCTTCTGCATCTTGTAGTAGTCTTATCACTTCAAAATTCTCTACTTGAATTCTTTGTTTGATCTCCTCAAGTTCTTGGAGCCATGCATTCTCTGATTTCCTACCCATAATTGGTACAACACTTGCAATCTTTGTCTCACTGCCTGAATTAGAACCTAAGCCAATTGGTCCAACACCTGCAATCCCAGTAGTTGCGGTATTCATTGCATCGCCTGAATTAGAACCCATGTCATGTTGCATTGTATCAAAAAAAATTTGCTTCCTTTTTACACCATACTTCTTAGGCTTCAATTTTGGATGTAGTTTAGTTTCCAACAATTCTCCTCATCATGCCCTTCATTATTGCAATGACTATAATATGGATTTTCTTTATTTTTCTTTGTTTTCATTTTCTTCTTTGCATTGTCATCTTTTCATGCTTTCCCTTGTTTTCAAGGTGAAATGCCTTCACACTAGCTTCATCAAGAGTAGTGGGTTCAAAAAAAAAAAAAAAAAAAATGTTGAAGAAAATTATGTAAGGAACCAATATATTTCATCAAAGTATCAGGTATTGAATCTAAATGAATAACCAATGTCAAAGCTTACTTCCTAAATTCCTCCATGAAACTTTGAATATTATAAAACACTCATGCTCATGTTTTACAACATAAACCATACACTATCACTATGTTACATTCATAAGTGATGTTATACTGTTAATAACTTTACAAGTTCTTGTCTAGATATGGAGTCTTTAATAAGAAACATGTGATTTAGAATGGTCGTTATACTCATCTACTTAAAAAGTTTACCCATCTGCTACCTAACAAGGATAATGGGCTTTCTTCCTCTAGTTGACTTCCTTTTGAATTGTTTCATCAGTTGGTTCCTTCATAATTTCTTTCATATGTTCCCTATCCTTCTTTAGCTGTAGCTCTAGTTGGAAATTCCATCATGTATATTTATGATGTCCACCCTTATCGCAATTTCTGCAATGGTTTTTCTTCCTCCAAACCTTTTTGACCTTCTTTTATGTCTCCTTCCTAGGTGACACACCCTTCCTTGAATGATCATCTTTGGTGCGGCTCTAGTGAGGGATGCTTATATTATTTCTTCCTTCAAAATGCTCATTATCACTAGAAAATTTTGATGTGCTCTCAACATCCTACACTAACTTGGACTTGTCACTTGAAGACTCTCGTGTCTCCTTGGGTTGGCTATTTCTTTCAACTTCCTCTCTAACATAGTTGAATCCTTCATATTGAGAAAGTTCCACCACGTGGATGGGATTCACAATGCCCCATCCATTAACTCATGGGCCTTTTCCTTCCTACACCATCTTCTTCTTTATCTTTGAACCAACTTTCTATATTGTTATTTTGAAACGCACAAAAACCATCATCATAATGTGAACATGAAACTAAATAATCATTTATATTGTTTACCTTAGTTTTTGATTCTAAAGTAAGTGATGATTGATTTGTTAAGCCTTCACTACACTTCAACTTTTCCAAGGCCACTTTCATGGCTTGTGACTAAAGATGCAATCCATATTTCTCCCCTTCTACATCTTGTAGTAGTAATCTCACTTTAAAATTCTCTACTTGAATTCTCTAGTTGATCTTCTAAATTTCTTGGAGCCATGCATTCATTGATTTCCTACCCATAATTGGTCCAACACTTGCAATTTTTGTCTCACTGCCTAAATTAGAACCTTATTCAATTGGTCCAACACCTGCAATCCTAGTAGTTGTGGTATTCATTGCATCGCTTGAATCAAAACCCATGTCATATTGCATTATAGCAAAACAAATTTGCTTCCCTTTTACACCATTCTTCTTAGGCTTCAATTTTGGATGTAGTTTAGTTTCCAACAATGCTCCTCATCATGCCCTTCATTATTGCAATGACTATAATATGGATTTTCTTCATTTTTCTTTATTTTCATTTTCTTCTTTGCATGGTCATCTTTTCATGATTTCCCTTGTTTTCAAGGTGAATATTCTTCACACTAGCTTCATCAAGAGTAGTGGGTTCAAACAAAAAAAAGAATGTTGAAGACAATTATGTAAAGAACCAATATATTTCATCAAAGTATCAGGTATTGAATCTAAATGAATACCCAATGTCAAAGCTTACTTCCTAAATTTCTCTATGAAACTTTGAATATTATAAAAAAACTCATGCTCATTTTTTACAACATAAACCATACCCTATCACTATGTTACATTCATAAGTGATGTTATACACTTAATAACGTTACAAGATTTTGTCTAGATATGGGGTCTTTAATAAGAAACATGTGATTTAGAATGGCCCTTATACTCATCTACTTAAAAAGGTTACCCATCTGTTAACTAACTAGGATAATGAGCTTTCTTCCTCTAGTTGACTTCCTTGTCGAATTTCTTCATTGGTCGGTTCCTTCATAAATGCTTTCATATGCTCCCTATCCTTCTATAGGTGTAGCTCTAGTTGGAGCTTCCAACATGTATATTTTTTATGTCCACCCTTATCGCAATTTCTGCAATGGTTTTTCTTCCTCCAAACTTCTTTGACCTTCTTTTTTGTCTCCTTCCTAGGTGACATACTCCTCCTTGAATGGTAATTTTTGGTGCGACTCTAGTGAGGCAAAGTTATCTTATTGCTTCCTTCAAAATTCTCATTATCACTAGAATATTGTGATGTGCTATCAACATCCTGCACTAAGTTGGACTTGTCACTTGAAGACTCTCATATCTCCTTGGGTTGGTTGTTTCTTTCAACTTCCTCTCTAACATAGCCCAATCCTTCATATTGAGAAAGTTCCACCACTTGGATGGGATTCACAATGCCACGTCCATTAACTCATGGACCTTTTCCTTCCTATTCCATCTTCTTCTTTATCTTTGAACTAATTTTCTATAGTGTTATTTTCAAATGCACCAAAACCATCATCATAATGTGAACATGTAACTAAATAATCATTTACATTTTTTGCCTTAGTTGTTGAATCTAAAGTAAGTGATGATGGCTTTGCTAAGCCTTCACTACACTTCAACATTTCCAAGGCCTCTTTTGTGGCTTGTGAGTAAAGATGCAATCCATGCTTCACCTCTTCTAAATCTTGTAGTAGTCTTCTCAGTTCAAAATTCTTTACTTGAATTCTCTGGTTGATCTCCTCAAGTTCTTGGAGCCATTTGATTTCCTACCCATAATTGGTCCAACACTTGGAATCTTTGTCTCACTACCTGAATTAGAACCTAAATCAATTAGTCCAACACCTGCAATCCTAGCTGATTCGGTATTCATTGCATCACCTGAATCAGAACCCATGTCATGTTGCATTGTAGCAGAAAAAACTTGCTTCCATTTTACACCATACTTCTTAGGCTTCAATTTTCGATGTAGTTTAGTTTCCAGCAATGCTTCTCATCATGCCCTTCATTATGGCAATGACTATAATATGGATTTTCTTCATTTTTCTTTGTTTTCATTTTCTTCTTTGCATGGTCATCTTTCATGCTTTCCCTTGTTTTCAAGGTGAATAGTCTTCACACTAGCTTCATCAATAGTAGTGGGTTCAAACAAAAAATAAGAATGTTGAAGACAATTATGTAAAGAACCAATATATTTCATCAAAGTATCAGGTATTGAATCTAAATGAATACCCAATGTCAAAGCTTACTTCCTAAATTCCTCTATGAAACTTTGAATATTATAAAACACTCATGCTCGTGTTTTAGAACATAAACCATACCCTATCACTATGTTACATTCATAAGTGATGTTATACAGTTAATAACTTTACAAGTTTTTATCTAGAAATGAGGTCTTTAATAAGAAACATGTGATTTAGAATGGTCATTATATTCATCTACATAAAAAGTTTACCCATCTGTTACCTAGCTAGGGTAATGAGGCTTCTTTCTCTAGCTGGCTTCCTCGTTGAATAGCTTCATCGGTTGGTTCCTTCATAAGTGCTTTCATATGCTCCCTATCCTTCTTTAGGTGTAGCTCTAGTTGGAGCTTCCAACATGTATATTTTTTATGTCAAACCTTATCGCAATTTCTACAATGGTTTTTCTTCCTCCAAACATTTTTTACCTTCTTTTATGTCTCCTTCGTAGGTGACATACCCTTCCTTGAATGGTCATCTTTGGTGCAGCTCTGGTGAGGAAAAAGTATCTTATTTCTTCCTTCAAAATGATCATTATCACCAAAAGATTGTGATATGATCTCAACATCCTGCACTAACCTGTACTTGTCACTTGAACACTCTAATGTCTCCTTGGGTTGGTTGTTTCTTTCAACTTCCTCTCTAACACAGCTCAATCCTTCATATCGAGAAAGTTCCACCACTTGGATGGGATTCATAATGCCACGTCCATTAACTCATGGGCCTTTTCCTTCATATTCCATCTTCTCCTTTATCCTTGAACCAACTTTCTATAGTGTTATTTTCAAATGCATCAAAACCATCATCATAATATGAACATGAAACTAAATAATCATTTAAATTGTTTACCTTAGTTGTTGATTGTAATGTAAGTGATGATCGCTTTGCTAAGCCTTCACTACACTTCAACTTTTCCAAGGCCTCTTTTGTGGCTTGTGATTGAAGACGCAATCCATGCTTCTCCTCTTCTGCATCTTGTAGTAGTATTCTCACTTCAAAATTCTCTACTTGAATTCTCTGGTTGATATCCTCAAGTTCTTGGGGCCATGCATTCTATGATTTCCTACCCATAATTGGTCCAACACTTCCAATCTTTGTCTCACTGACTGAATTAGAACCTAAGTCAATTGGTCCAACAACTGCGATCCCAACAGTTGCGGTATTCATTGCATCGTATGAATCAGAACCTATGTCAGGTTGCATTGTAGAAAAACAAATTTGCTTCCCTTTTACACCATACTTCTTAGGCTTCAACTTTGGATGTAGTTTAGTTTCCAACAATGCTCCTCATCATGCCCTTCGTTATTGCAATGACTATAATATGGATTTTCTTCATTTTTCTTTGTTTTCATTTTTTTCTTTGCATGGTCAAATTTTCATGTTTCCCTTGTTTTCGATGTGAATAGTCTTCACACTAGCTTCATCGAGAGTAGTGGGTTCAAACAAAAACTAAGAATGTTGAAGACAATTATGTAAAGAACCAATATATTTCATCAAAGTATCAAGTATTGAATCTAAATGAATACCCAATGTCAAAGCTTACTTCCTAAATTCCTCTATGAAACTTTGAATACTATAAAACACTCATGGTCATGTTTTACAACATAAACTATACCATATCACTATGTTACATTCATAAGTGATGTTATACACTTAATAACTTTACAATTTTGTGTCTAGATATTGGGTCTTTAATAAGAAATATGTGCTTTAGAATGGTCGTTATACTCATCTACTTAAAAAGGTTACCCATCTCTTACCTAACTAGGATAATGGGCTTTCTTCCTCTAGTTGGCTTCCTTGTTGAATTGCTTCATCGGTCGGTTCCTTTATAAGTGCTTTCATATGCTCCTTATCCTTCTTTAGGTGTAGCTCTAGTTGGAGCTTCCACCATGTATATTTCTAATGTCCACCCTTATCGCAATTTCTACAATGGCTTTTATTCCTCTAAACTTTTTTGACCTTCTTTTACGTCTCCTTCCTAGGTGACATACCCTTCCATCAATGGTCATCTTTGGTGTGGCTCAGGTGAGGCAAACTTATCTTATTTCTTCCTTCAAAATGCTCATTATCACTAGAAGATTGTGATGTGCTCTCAACATCCTACACTAACTTGGACTTGTCACTTAAAGACTCCCATGTCTCTTTGGGTTGGTTGTTTCTTTCAAGTTCCTCCCTAACATAGCCCAATCCTTCATATTGAGAAAGTTCCACCACTTGGATGGGATTCACAATGCCACGTCCATTAACTCATGGGCCTTTTACTTCCTATTCCATCTTCTTCTTTATCTTTGAACCAATTTTCTATAGTGTTATTTTCAAATGCACCAGAACCATCATCATAATGTGAACATGTAACTAAACAATCATTTACATTGTTTACCTTAGTTGTTGATTCTAAAGTAAGTGATGATGGCTTTGCTAAGCCTTCACTACACTTCAACTTTTCCAAGGCCTCTTTTGTGGCTTGTGACTAAATATGTAATCCATGATTCTCCTCTTCTACATCTTGTAGTAGTCTTCTCAGTTCAAAATTCTTTACTTGAATTGTCTGGTTAATCTCCTCAAGTTCTTGGATCCATGCATTCTTTGATTTCCTACCCATAATTGGTCCAACACTTTCAATCTTTGTCTCACCACCAGAATTAGAACCTAAATCAATTAGTCCAACACCTGCAGTCCTAGCAGATTCGGTATTCATTGCATCACCTGAATCAGAACCCATGTCATGTTGCATTGTAGCAAAAAAAACTTGCTTCCATTTTACACCATACTCTTAGGCTTCAATTTTGGATGTAGTTTAGTTTCCTGCAATGCTCCTCATCATGCCCTTCATTATGGAAATGACTATAATATGGATTTTCTTCATTTTTCTTTGTTTTCATTTTCTTCTTTGCATGGTCATCTTTTCATGCTTTCCCTTGTTTTCAAGGTGAATAGTATTCACACTAGCTTCATCAAGAGTAGTGGGTTCAAACAAAAAAAAAAAGAATGTTGAAGACAATTATGTAAAGAACAAATATATTTCATCAAACTATCAGGTATTGAATCTAAATGAATACCCAATCTCAAAGCTTACTTCCTAAATTCCTCTATGAAACTTTGAATATTATAAAACACTCATGGTCATGTTTTAGAACATAAGCCATACCCGATCACTATGTTACATTCATAAGTGATGTTATACACTTAATAACTTTACAAGTTTCTGTCTAGATGTGGGCTCTTTAATAAGGAACATGTGATTTAGAATGGTCATTATACTCATCTACTTAAAAAGGTTACCCATCTGTTACCTAACTAGGATAATGGGCTTTCTTCCTCTAGTTGGATTCCTTGTTGAATTCTTCATCGTTCGGTTCCTTCATAATTGCTTTCATATGCTCCCTATCCTTCTTTATGTGTAGCTCTAGTTGGAGCTTCCAACATGTATATTTCTGATGTCCACCCTTATTGTAATTTCTGCAATGGTTTTTCTTCCTCCAAACTTTTTTGACCTTCTTTTATGTATCCTTCCTAGGTGACATACCCTTCCTTGAATGGTCATCTTTGGTGTAGCTCTGGTGAGGCAAACTTTGTTGGAAATAATACTAAGAGGAGTGGGTGAATCAGTATTATCAATTTAACAATTTTTCATTTCCATAAACAAATTGATATATGCTACTTTTGTTAATTAAACTTGTGTATATACGCAACTGTTTTTAGAGAAAACCGCATATATCTTTCAGACTTCTAATTTAGTTAGTTGATCTTAATTTGTGTCTCAAAACCATAAAACAGTAATCAAGTGCAGTAAACAGTACAGGCAATCACACACATGAACACAAGATATAAGGTGGAAACCCAATGTGGGTGAAAACCACCTGCTGCAATTCATCTCTATCGTCTTTTAATAAGAAAATTCCTTTTACAATATTTTTGTACTGGTGCAGTCTTATACCAGTACACAGGCTTCTACCTACAAAACGCTACAACCTTCTCTCGTTCTCCAGCTTCTCCTGGAAGGGAGATACAACCCCTTAGCTCTTGTACTAGCTGATGTACTAGTACGTAGGCGCTGACCCACATAAGGCTACAACCTTCTCTTTTCTTCCAGGGACCACGTTTCATAAATTTTTAGATTGGATGCATAAATAACATCAATCAAACATCAAATATATCTACATCAACCAATCTCCTATGCACCAACCAAAGCTGAATCAAATAATCACTTCTCTGAATGTTGTAACCATAATACAGTAACAATACCAGAACCCAACTAGAACCCAGAAGACTGCAACAGTAAATAGAAGTAGCTAAAACATATTTTATGAGATGTATGCTACTTCACTATGCAAAACCTACCTGCATACGCTGTTATATTAAGGCAAACCTGCGTATATGATGTTTTGAATTGCCGAACCAAAGTGTATACGTGCCTTTGCTATGCTGAACCTACGTACAGATCTGTAAAAGATAATTTACCCGTTTCAAATATTCAGACATCAGTTATACCCTGATCATCAAATTTATAGATCAAGTCATGCACCAAATATAAAAGATAAAAATCACACAAAGATACTTCTCTTCAAGCCTTAAGATCTTGACCCATCAATAGACCTTATCTTTCTTCTAGTGCTCAGGTTCCTCCTTGATTCAGATCCAGCTATGCACCATAACCCAATGACTAGTATTCTAGATCTTGCTCTTCATAAGATATTCAATCCTTGAGTGCTTTTGCCTAATGATCTCCTTCCCCTTTTATAG